>VMDO01007690.1:0-47855 GCA_007922755.1 Pedetes capensis | reverse complement strand
ACCTTAAATACATACATGAAAAATATAATAATTAAACCCAATTATTTTATATAATTAATATATGCTGTTAACAAAAATCCTTAGGGTTGAGGATGTGGCTCAGGGGTAGAATACTTGCCTAGCATGTCTAGTACCTTGGGTTTGATCCTCATCATGGCAAAAAATAAGCAAAGATAAAATGGTACCATAAATATATTTTTTGGATTGCTGGATCCATTAGTTACCAATCACTGCATAACAAGTTATACCACTCTTTAGCAGTTTAAGACAATAAACTTTTATCTCCAAATTTTTAAGTCAGAAATACAGGTATCATTTAGCTGGTTTCCCCAGGCTCAAATTACATTAAGATTTTGTGAAGGAATTTTGTCAAGGAATTATCAAGGACTGAATTGTGAAGAAATGAATCTACATGTAGAAGTTCAACTGGAATGAGATTATTTGTTTTTAACTCACCCTTGTGAGTTGTTGGCTGGCTATTTCATGACTTGTTAGATGGCTTCCGTATCATTCCACCCTTAACATGACAACTTCTCTCACTTCAAACATTCTCAGAGAGATGGAAAGAGAAACCATATTTTAAAAAAAAGAAAAGAAAAGAAAAGAAAAAGAAAGAAAAACAGTTTTTTTTAATATCTTAATCTTAGAAGTAACATGACATCACTTCTTTGTATTCTATTTGTTACAACTTTGAAAACTACCCCATGCCACACTAAAGGGAGGTGGTAGTAGACAAAGCCTGAATACATTTTGTATACATTTTGTATTCCAAGTCTTTTGCTGTATTTGTTACCTATTTGTAACTGTTCAATTCTGCTTGCATTCTTACTATTTTGCTTTAGAAATTGGCATGTATCATTTATTCTATACAGATGTTAGCAGGTAGAATATTCCCAGATGTTTAATTTTATTATTAATATGTTCAAATCTTATCAGTTTGCAAAGCTTTAGATTATTTATATTTGGTATTCTTAATACTTTAGAGTTCAGTTTTTCCATTTTATAATTGGGTAAATTAGAGAAAGATTAAGTGACTTGTCTATATAGCATCGCTCTTAAAGAGAGCCAAAATTTGTTTCAAAAATTCTATCCAGATTTTGTTTCCTGTATATGTGAAAGTCTATAGAAGTAGATATTATGTTGCATAATATTACAATAAGAACTATAAAACAGGTTCTATTTATTTTTTAAAAACTTTTAAAAGTCATTTTTTTTAGTCTTAATAAATCAGAAACAACTGTGATGAATCTTATTTCACAGAGAATTTGGTTGAAATGGGTATCCAAAATGATATGCCCTTTTATTACTATTTGCAAGCTAAGTTCTTACCTTCTTTACTGCCAGGTGTGACGAACACCATGCTTTTGGATATTTTGTTAGTTTTTGGAATGCTGAATCTCTCTAAGTGTTTGTAGCACTGCTTCTTGTCACACTCTGTGCCCAGAATCTTAGCATGACATCCAGTAATGATAGTGGTACAGAGAACAAAAAGTGAGTCAGGAGTCCCAGGATGAACATTTAGGAAATGAGCTGATTGGCAGGGTGAGCAATAGACAATTTAAATCGTTCTGTTGTACACAGGGTCGCTATGAGTCAGCCCCAACTTGACGGCACTGAACAAAACAAACCAATTTGTTAGAGTAGATAGTGCAATAGGGTAGTTAAGCAGTAAGTATTTTTTCAATAAAAAGATCATACATACCTTAAATGGAACTTCTTTAGATGCAGATAGATGATTTTAATATTTTATTTGAAAAGAGAAACATCTTCATTATCATTTTCATTTAGTGCTTTCATCCCTGAAGTTGCTCATATATAAAATAATGCCAAACCTTCACAAACTAATTTTATTACTTTGTTATTGTTATTGCTAGGTGCCATCAAATCCATATCCAACTCATAGCAACCCTACATACAATAGATGAAACTCTCTTGTTAGTGCTTCTCTGCTATTCATAGGGTTTTCAATAGCTGATCGTGTTTTGGGAGTGAGTTTCCAGGTCCTTCTGCTAAGCCTACATCACCTTGTGTTCACCGGTGGTCTTCTATCCAAGTACTAATCAGGCCCAACCCTGCTTAGCATCTGAGGACTGAAGGGATCTGACACTGATGGGATCTGACTGTGGTAAGGCTGTAGACATTTCTTTGGTTATAATACATGGAAAGAATTATAATTGTAGAGCATTGCAGATGGAGATAAAAGGAATTCTTTTATTATGTAACACATGTTCTCTTTCCTCTATTATTATTTTTAAATAATATAATAGTGGCAACCGACAGAGTTTCTAAACAAATATATAAAAGCACAATTTAATCTAAGTCTGTATCTATAAATTCAAGAGAAGGAATCATACTTTTATTGAGGATCCACGTTGTGAGGAGCATACATGTATTTTCATTTATATTTTCACAACAATTTTTCTAAGCAGTTGTTATTTTATAAGTTAGAAAAGTAAAGAGTGTTTAAATAAGTTATTTACAGCAAAGGTAATGATTAATCCATCCATGTAGGAATTTAATATGTTCCCCTAATTTTTCCTTTTGTGTTACAGGAAACTATCAAAGAGGCACAGGAAGAAGTATTGATGATAGCCTAAGGATGATGCCTATAATTTCCCATTGTGGGAAGGTAGGTGGTTTGCTGATTTGTCCTGCTGATAAGTTTATTTTTAAATTATAGATCCATCCCTAAACAATACCATAAAATGAACTTTATTGTAACCTTGAAGAATAATTCTAGCACTGGAAATTTTTCAGTCAAAAATTGAAACAGTGTTATTATTTACTGTCTTAAAATCTACTTATTTTGCAGTGTATGGTTGGTTTTGGGAAATGAGATAATACAAATTGGATACAGAATAAAATAGTCATATGTCATTTATATTCAAATGGTGCTTTCTCTTTTTAAATTTTTTTTTCATTTTTTACTCATAATTTGTAAGGTATGACTTAAGGGGTCTCATTATGACATTGCCATCCATGCATATCATTGTACTTTGCTCATGTTCACTTCCTGTTTACCCTCTCATGACCCTACCTCCTTTCCATTCCCTCCCAATTAATGAGCCCTCTTTTTTCATTTTATACATGTTTTGTTCCCTTTGTCTTGATTTCAATGGCTCATTCTTCTCTTCTGTCAACTTATCAATTTACTAAGTCCCAACATTATCCATCTGTGAAATCTTTCATCATCTACTGGAGAAAAAAAAAATCTGCATTTCTTCATTTCTCTAATATCCGCTTTGCAAACATTTTGCCAACTCTCCTTTTACTAACGAAATGGTTATTTTTCTCATCAACCTCCATATCATGAATTTTTTCTTTGAAAGTACCATTCATCCTTACCTACCTCATTTCCTCAAATCACATCAGCATCTCATCAAAATTATAAAATTCTACCTTATCAAAATTACAAAAGAAAAAAGAAACTTTTCTGATCTCATTGTGTCTCATGTTGATCAGAATTTCCTCTTCTCTCCTTTAAAGCTAAGTTGCTTGAAAGTGTGGCAAGTGCTAACCACATTCTCATTCCCCAATTCACTTCAATTTGATTGATGATTTTTTTCCACTATTGCACTGAAACAATACCAACTTGGGTCACTAATAACTTCCTTGTTGCTAAATCTTAGTGTCAAATTTACTTTTTATACTAAAGTTTTCACATTTAATGTGGTTCTTCCATCAATGTTCTGTGATTTTATACCATCCTTGATTTTCCTAACAGTCCAGTCACTCTTCAGTGTTCCTGGATTTTTGGATTATGATCTCCCTTATTTTCCAACCAATGCAATACATGACATTTGGGGATTATGATTTTAGCTTTTTTTCCCCTCTCTTCAGTCTTTCTTATTATACAATCCAATCCCAAGTTTTGAAGTTCATAAATTCATTTATGCACTAATGAACTATGCATAACTATAGTCCAGAATTCTTGCTCTTGAGTTCCAGAGTAATATATGTAACTGCCTCATGGATATCTCATTTGTAAATCTCACCTTAATCATGAACTTAATACGTATGTTTCTGTAGGAAGAAACCAATTATACTACGCTTCTTGTGGTTTTGTTAGGCACCGGTGGAGTTGGTATCTGACACATAGCAGCCCTACCTATAATAGGTGAAAAACAATTGACAGTGCTTCTATGCTATTCATAGAGTTTTTGGTGGTTTATTGTTTTTGGGGGGAGTGGGTTGACAGATTTGTCTCCCAAGGCTACAGCACCTGGTGTCAGGTGGTCTCCCATCCAAGTACTAACCATGCCTGAACCCACTTATCTTCTGAGATCTGAAGGGATGGTATGCCACAGTGGTATAGCTGCAGGCAACTATGTTTCTAAGCGAATGATATTATTCAAGCTGTTGCCCCAAAACAAACCACCAAAATGTATTTTTCCTCTCTAAGACCACAAAGCATTGTAACTGTACTAGGTGATTCCTAAGGACTTAATATATTTTCATGGTAAAAATTTTAAAGCACTTCATAACTTTTTGCCGTTTTTCTTTAATACAGCCTCCTTTTTTCTTTATAGTATCTAGACAAAGTTATCATTTTTATTTTTAATGCAGGTTTATTGAAATCATGTGGTTTATGATTTCTCATACTTATTCTTTGAGGTGATATATATCTTTATGTGTTGTTTTTGTAAAAGAGTCCAGTTTGTCAATTTATTTATTCATAGATTATGATTTTGTTGTTTTTTATATAAAATATTTCCTTCACTCAAACTTCTGAGCTGGGCTGGGATTTAGCTCAGTGGGTAGAGTGCTGCGCTGCAGTCTCTGAGGTCCCGAGTTCAATTCCCAGCACCGCAAAAATGGAAGAAGGGCCTGGCAATCCACTCCCAAGGCAATCCCGAAACAGTCTGCCATTGAAAACCCTAGGAGGGTCGCTATGAGTCGGATACCGACTTGACGGCACCTAACAACAACAACAACAACAACAACAACAACAAACTTCTGAAGATTTTATATTTGTTCTAATGTAATTTGAGATTTTATATGTAGATCTACAGTCCATGTTGTAGTATGGTTCATATGGCATACCATCTGGAACAATCGCTTACTATTTTGCTTATTGAAATCCAGTTCTTCCATTAGCATTTGTTGAAAGGACTATTTTTTATTCACTGGGTTAGCTTAGTAATTTGTCAAAAACCAGCTGTGTGTACATGTGGGGTGTTATTTCTCAGCTCTCCATTCTGTTTACTTAAACTCCATTTATCTTTACGCTAACCTCACATTTTAAAGTATCTCTAGAGTACTCCCCAACATATCTGTCAGTTTGCTGTACTGTGGGGGCTTGCATGTTGCTGTGATGCTGAAAGATATGGTATTAGTATTATAAACACTAGTAGGGTAACCCATGGTGCACAGGTTTCAGCTAAGTTTCCAGACACAGACAGACTAGAGAGCAGGACCTGTCAGCCTGCTCCCAAAACAGCCATGGAAAATCCTATGAATAGCAGAACAGAGCACTTAACTGTACTCATGAATAGTCCATACATGGACGTGGAGGAAGTTGTTTGAACAGAGCAAAAAAAAAAAAAAAAAAAAAACCATTACCTGGCTTAAAATCAAGAATGGCTGTATTTTAGCCAGGCGCAGTAGCACATGCCTATACTCCCAGTGGCTTGGGAGGCAGAGGCAGGAGAATTGCAAGTTCAAGACCAGAGTCTGCATAACTTAGGGAGACCCTGTCTCAAAAACAAAAGGGAAAAAATGGGCTGAGGGTGCAGCTCAGTGGTTTAGCACTTGCAGAGTGTTATATGGGGAAATTATGCCTGCAGCTTCCTTACCACTGTAGCATCTGATCCCATCACATCTTGGAAGCTAAGCAAGATCAGACCTGGTTAGTACTTGGATGAGAGACCATCTGGGAACACAAGGTGCTGTAGGCTTGAGAGAAGGACCTGGCAACTGACTCTCAAACAAACAATCTCCCATTGAAAACCCTAGGAATAGCAGAGAAGCACTAACAATAGTGTTTCATCTGTTGTACATAGGGTTGCTATGAGTCAGATACAAACTGGATAGCACCTAACAACAATCATATGATGCAACTGAAAATACCGTAGCATGAGTCAAGTGCACCTTTGTCTTCAATGTAACATATTTAATTTCCAATACTTTAAAGAGTCCTTTTAACACAGATTTGCCCAATGTAATGAGTCTTTGATTTCTTAACAACTGCTTGCCCAGGTGTTGATTATAGAAGCAAGTAATGAAAAATCACAAACAACCTCAATCTTTTCTTTATTTATTGTGAACTTGCATACTGACCCAGTTGTAAGGATTTTTGTTTTGTTAATGTTGATTCACAATCCTTACTGAAAGCTATGGTCTTTGATCTTCATCAGTAAAAATATTTCGAAACTTCTTCAATTTCAGCAAGCAGAATTGTGTCATCTGCATAATGCAGGTTGTTAATGAGTCTTCCTCCAATCCTGATGCCTCATTCCTCTTCAAAAAGTCCAGCTTCTCAGATTATTTGCTCAGCATAGAAATTGAAGAGATATGGTGAAAGGATACAGCACAGACACACATGTTTTCTCAACATTAAGACAAGCTGTGTTTCCTTGTTCTGTTCTAATGTCCGCTTCCTGGTCCATGTACAGATTCCTCATGAGTACAATTAGGTGGTCTGGTATTCCCATTCTTTGCAAAGTTATCCATAGATAGATAGATAGATAGATAGATAGATAGATAGATAGATAGAGTTGTTGTTGTTGTTAGGTGCCATTGAGTTGGTATCCGTCTCATAGCGACCCTCATAGGGTTTTCAATGGCTGACTGTATCGGGATTGCCTTGGGAGTGGATTGCCAGGCCCTTCTCCCATTTTTGTGGTGCTGGGAATTGAACTGGGGTCCTCAGAGACTGCAGCACAGCACTCTACCAACTGAGCTAAATCCCAGCCTATATATATATGTATATAATATATATATATATTTTTATATATATATATTATATATATATTTATTTATATATACATATATATATTTATATGTATTTATATATGTTGTTGTTGTTGTTAGGTGCCGTCGAGTCCGTATCCAACTCATAGCGACCCTTATAGGGTTTTCAATGGCTGAGTGCTTCAGGATTGCCTTGGGAGTGGATTGCCAGGCCCTTCTCCCATTTTTGCGGTGCTGGGAATTAAACTCGGGGCCCCAGAGACTGCAGTGCAGAGCTCTACCCACTTAGCTAAATCCCAGCCCACATATATACACACATATATGTGTGTGTGTGTGTGTGTGTGTGTGTGTGTGTGTGTGTGTGTGTATGTGTATTGTGATCCACACAGGCAAATGCCTTTGCATCATCAGTAAAACATGGATAGACATCTTTCTGGTATTTTCTACTTGCAACTAAGATCAATCTGACATCAGCAATGATGCCCTGGTTCCAACTCTCTTCTGAATCCAGCTTAGTTTTCTGAAAGTTCCCTTTTTATATACTGCTCTGGTCACTTTTGAATGATCTTTAGCAAAATTTTCCTTGTGTGTGATATGAGTGATATCATTTGATAGTTTCTTGAGAATAGGCACAAATATGGATCTCTTCCAGTCAGTTGGCTAAATAGCTGTTTTCCATGTCTCTTGGCATAAACATGTTAGCACCTCCAGTGTTGCATCTGTTTGTTGAAGCATCTCTATTGGCATTCCATCAATTCCTGGAGCTTTGTGTCTTGTCAATTTCTTCAAGGCAGTTTCTACTTCTTCCTTTAGTACCATTGGTTCCTCCTCACATGCAACCTCTTGAAATGGTTGGTCATCCACCAAGTCATTTTTGTATAATGACTCCATCTTCTTTTGATGTTTCTTGCATTGCTTAATATTTTCCCTGTAGAATCTTTCTTTATTGACACTCAAGGCTTGACTTTTTTCTTCAATTCCTTAAGCTTGAATAAAACAGCATGTTCTTCCCTTTTGGTTTGCTGTTTTCAGCTCTTTGCAAATGTCATTAAAATATTTGATCTTGTCTTCTTGAGGTGCTTTTTGAAATTTTCTGTTAGTTCCTTAACTTCACCATGTCTTTCTTTTACTTTAGCTGCTTATAAGGACAAGTTTCACAATATCTTTTGATATGTAATTTGGTCTTTTTTTCCTGTCTTTTACATAGCCTTTTGCTTTCCTCATGAGTGATATCTTTGCTGTATCCCCCAGCTCAAGTGGTTTTCTATCATTTGTGTCTAAGGCATTAAGCCTTTTCTTAAGATGGTCTCTGAACTCAGGTGGGATATACTCAAGGTTATATCTTGGATCTCTTACACTTGTTCTAATTTTCTTCAATATCAGTTTGAATTTTCATATGAGCAAATGACAGTCTGATCCACAATCAAGAACTGGTCTTGTTCTGACATTTAATATGGAGCTTTTCCTTCATTTCTTTCCACAGATGTAGTCAGTTTGGTTTCTGTATGTTCCATCTCTGTGCTGGGATTTAGCTCAGTTGGTAGAGCACTGCTCTGCAGTCTCTGAGGTCCCAAGTTTGATTCCCAGCACTGCAAAATGGGAGAAGGACGTGGCAACCTACTCCCAAGGCAATCCCAAAATAGTCAGCCATTGAATACCCTATGAGGGTTGCTATGAGTTGGACCCAATTGGACAGCACCCAACAACAACAACAACAACAACAACAACAACATGTTCCATCTGGTGATGTCCATATGTATAGTTACTGTCTAAATTAGTGGAAAAATATATTTGCTAAGAAAAGGCCATTGGTCTGATGAAATTCTATCATGTGATCTCCAGGATCATTTCTGTTACCCAGGCCATATTTTCTGACTACTAATCCTTCTTCTTTGTTACCAACTTTGCATTCTAGTGAGCAGTAATTATCAGTACATCCTGATTGCATGTTTGATCTATTTCAGATTTCAGAAGCTGGTAGAAATCTTCCTTATCTTCATTTGTGGTCTTAGTGGTGGGTGTATAAATCTGAACAATAGTCATATTAATTGGCCTTCCTTGTAGGTGTATTGATATGATTCTATCACTGACAGCATTCTGTTTCAGGACAAATCTTGAGATGTCTTTTTTGGTGATGAATGCAACCCCATTTCCCTTTAGTTTGTCATTCTCAGCATAGTAGATCATATAATTATCTGACTTAATATGGCCCATGCTGGTCCATTTTAGCTCACTGATGCCTAGAATGTCAATGTTTATGTGCTTTCTCTGTTATTGATTTCTCTATTAATGATTCCTAATTTTCCTAGATTCTTATGACACAAATTCCATGTTCTAGTTATTAATAGATGTTTACAACGTTTCTTCTCATTTTGAGTCACACCACTTCAGCAAATTGAGGTCCCTGGGGCTTTATTCCATTTCTGTCATTAAAGTAGATTCTACTTTGATGAGGCAAATCTTTCCCAGTAGTCTTTTTAGTGCCTTGCAACCTGAAGGACTCATTTTCTAGCACTATATCTGACAAAGTTTCTCTGCTATTCATAGAGTTTTCAATGGCTAGCTGTTTCAGGAGTGGTTTGCCAGGTCCTCCTCCCTAGTCTGTGTTATTCTGGAAGCTCTGCTGAAACTTGTCCATCACAGGTGATCCTGCTGGTATCTGAGATACCAGTGGTACAGCTTTCAGCCTCATAGCAACAAACAAACCCAAACAATATGGCAAACAGACAGACCTGGGGTAACACACCGAGAAGTTTATGAATAAGATAAATTTATTTTTGGTAGTTCTGGAGGCTTGGATGTCCAAAATCCAGATGCAGAAAAGTTTCCTATATAGTTAGCGCCTGTTAATCATAGAAGGCATCATCTAGTTTTTCTTACCTGTTGGAATGTAGTAGGGGTAAAGGGCATAGCCAGTACCTCTAACACATTTATTAAATTACTTTTCCCATTGACTTAGTCATCACTAAAATATGCCATCTCTTGAGAGTGTCTCATTAGAGTTTAAATCTCAACATATGAATTTTGTGGAACATATTCGGACAATAAATATTTTTAAAAGTTTAATCTCAGATTAAATAACTAATCAAATCTGAAATACTTGTCCTGTATAATGGATATGCCTAACAATCTGATATAGAAAATTGGAAAATAGAAGCATGAGCAATGTTGTATTTAATATTTAACTAAATTATATAGGATAATTTTGGAGCATAAAACATGAAGAATGATAATTTTCATATTGAGAATGTGCTATAAAGTATTACATAGCAAAGAAGGCTAATAATAGTGACTTTTTACAGAAAATAAAAACAATGAACAACTATGCACTTTTGAAAAAGAATAAAGGAGGCTGAGCTCCTTGATACATGTCAATCTCTACAACTGAAGGGGGCTGAGGCAGGAGGATTGAGAGTTTAAGGCTTGTAGCAGCCTGCACAATTTAGTTAGACACTGTCAAAAAACGAATGAATGAACAAACAAACAAAAACAAGATCTGGTGTGTAGCTCAGTAATTTGCTAGCATGCAGGAGGCCCTGTGTTCAACTTCCTAGTACAGAAAACAAATCAAATAAACACAAAGGAAGAAGCTATCATGCTCTTGTTATTTTTATTGCTCTGTAGCATGATTTGAAACCAAGTGTTTTGATACTTTCAGCATTGTTTCTTCTGCTCATTGTTGCTCTGTCTGCTCTGGGGCTTTTATGCTTTAATATGAATTTTAGGATTATTTTTCTATTTCTGTAAAAATGTCATTGGAATTTTGATGGACATTGCATTGAATCTGTAAATCATATGCAATAATATTGCCATTTTCATAATATTCATCTGCTGATCAGTGAGCATGGGAAATCTTTCCATCTTCTATAGTCTTATCTTTTCTCTTCAGTGTTTTAATGTTTTCATTGTAGAGGTCTTTCACTTCCTTGGTGAGGTTTATTCATAGATATTTTATTTTTTTTTTGTAAATATTATGAATATGATGTTTTCCTGATATCCTTCTCAGGATAAGAACAGATTATTTAAAATAAATGTTATTTAGTTTGGACTTAACCATAATCTGAAATCACTAAGAACATAATATATGATATACATTATATATGCCAGTTTGAAGTGTTTCAATTTATGTGCATTAGAAATTCCCTATTACCTATAAATGTGATAGTGTGTTTTAATAATTCAAAACAGAAGTGATTTCACTCCACCTGAAGAAAAATTTTTTTACAGTGCTTGAAGATAAAAACTAAGCCCTTGTGCATTTTGCAGAAGTATTCTACACATGTGTGCTCTTCAGAAAGCAATAGTTATATTTAAGTGTGACTGCAGCAGTATATTGAGAGGGAACTTCTGGAAAGTTAACTGATATTCAGGAGAGGGTATGGAACCAGGAACATTGTTGATGATACCAGATGGCTACTGACTGAAAGCAGAGAATACCAGAAGGATATCTATCTAGTTTTTATTGACTATGCAATGGCTTTTTCCAGTGTAGATCATAACAAATTATGGATAATATTGTAAATAATGGAACTACCAGAGCACTTAATTGTACCCATGAAGAATCTGTACATGGAACAGAGAAGAAGGTAATCGTTCAACAAGAACAAGGAAACTCTGGTTTAAAATCTGGAAAGCTTTGTGACATTGCTGTATCCATTCATCATATCTCTTCATTCTCTATGCTGAACAAATAATCTGAGAAGTTGAACTTTATGAAAAAGAACATGGCATCAAGATTGTAGGAAAACTCATTAACAATCTGCATTTATGCAGGTGACACAAATTTGCTTACAAAAAGTGAAGAAGATTACAAACTCTTACTGATGAAAATTAGAGAATACAGCCTTCAGTATGGATTGTGCTTCAACATCAACAAAACAAAAATCCTTGCAACTGAGTAAGTAAGCAAGTATGCAATAAATGGAGGAAAGATTGAGATTGTCCAAGGATTTGCTTTACTTGTTTTTGCAAGGAGCAGTCAGGAAATCAAAAGATGCATTGCATTGGGAAAAGTTGTTGTAAAAGACCTTTTTAAAGTATTGAAAAGTAAAGATGTCTCATTGAAGTTGAAGATAGGCTTGCCTGAAGTCATGATATTTTCAGTCTCATCATATGCTTGTGAAAACTGTACAACGAATAAGAGAGAAAGAAGAATTGATGTTTTTGAATTATGGTGCAGGAGATGAATATGAAATATACCATGTACTGTCAAAATAATGTGTAATTCCACCCCAGAGGAAAGTACAGCCAGAGAACTCCATGGAAGCAAAGGATGGCTAGACTGCATGGGAAGTATTTTGGACATGTCAGAAGGGACCAATCCCTGGAGTAAGACACAATGTGAATGGTCAATGAAATAAAGGAAGACAACCCTCAACTAGATGGATTGACACAGTGTCTGGAGCAATAGTTTTAACTTTAAAATTATCATGTGCATGACACAGTGTCAGAGTGCTTAATTCTGTTGTACATAGGCTCAATATTTAGTCAGACCAGACTTAAAGGTGCCCCACAACAACAACAACAACAAATTTATATGGCCTTCACAATGATTTTCATTCAGTGACTCTACATTTAATTCATAAAGAGTATAAAGTCTTTGTTCCACTCTATTTAACTTTAAAATGAAGTAAATTTACATTTTACGTTTTCTTAAAAACAATTATCTTCAATTTAAAAAATTTTTTCTTCTAAATATTTTAAAAATAACATTGAAACAAAAATGTTTGTTTGCTTTAAGTAATGAGGACATTTAGTTTTATATTTTTACAAGTGATTATTCACTATTCCTTCATTATGTTATCATTTAATTATTCTATTTATAATATTTATGCTATTTTAGCAAGAAGCAGATGATACTAACAAGCTTATATGTAAGTTAAAGTAAAATTAAAGTCAAAATATATATGGAATCCAGAATTAGTTGAATCTTTTTACTACTTGGCATGCATTCATTATTTTATCTCCTTTGGGTTTAATACTTGAACTAATATATGGGTAAAAATGGATGGGATGGCCTTTTTCTGATTTCACTTCATTCAAAACTTATGTTAATATGACTGAATCAAAAAGGATTAAATTATTCATAAAATCCAATTTGCCACACTGTAACAGGCTCCTAGAAACATCAGTTCTGAGACTTTAATGTCATTTAAGAAGCTGGGTAAGTTGCATCCAACTACAGTAGAATAATCTTAAAGAAAGTAGTAAAGTACGATGAAAAATATACCTATTTGTCAAATGAAATCCTCCTGAGAAAACTTTTCCTATCTTTGCCCTATGCCTTTTTCTGAATTCTAGCTTATTAAAATTCAAACTAGTCCTGATCCTTCCGAAGCTCACTCTACTTTACCACTCCTTTTCTACTCCAAGCTTCCAAGTTCCAGCCACTGGCAAAAATATTGGAATCAAATAGAGAAGAAGATATTGATTATTCTGATGGTTATTAGTATTTTCTGTCTTCCGTAGATATAGGAACTGATCTATATCAATACATGCCTGTGCATGTTTATCTCTGTGTGTGTGCTTGTGAGTGTATGTGCACACTTGTTTATCTATATATGAAGCAAATAGTATGGAGAAAGATTTGAGGGTCGGAGATTATTTTCTTTGATTTTCTTTTGGTATGATGTTTTTGTATGATATATGTATACTACAATTTTACTGTATCTTTGTCTCCAACTAAAGCAAGTTACGTTAAAGTAATTTCATTATAACAAGTGAATCAGGGTGAGTGATTTAAAAAGGTGTGAAGCTACTGATTTCAATAAAGTAAAGCTTCTCCTTTAATTTTTTGGGAACACATAAAAATATGGTAGTGAAGTACTTATACTCAGCGAATATTTTCAATACATATTCTGATGTGTTTTAATCAATTTTCATTAAACAATGTGACTGAAAGAAAAAAATGTACATATGAGATATGCTATTTTCTGTGACTAAATGCTAAAAATGATATGACTACAAGTCAAAATATTTTAATTAATCTATCATCATGCACTAAAGTTATTTTTAAATTGCAATTGGATTACTTAGTGTACTAAGTACACTAAGTACTTAGTACTACATTACTACATTACTACAGTACTACAGTACTACATTACTACATTACTTAGCGCATTACTAAGTAATACTAAAGTACTAAAGTACTAAAGTACTAAAGTAATTACTAATTAGTACATTACTAATGTACTACATTACTTAGTATACTTAGTGTATATATATAATGTCAGTATGTGTGTATTGCTTGCCTACAGCTGTACCACACTGCATCTGATTTTGTCTGATCTTGAAAGCTAAGCAGGGTTGTGCCTGGTTTGTACTTTGATGGGTAACTTCCAGGGAATACTGGGTGTTGTAGGCTTGGAAGAAGGACCTATCAGCCCACTCCTGAAATAATTAGCCATTAAAAACCCTATAAATAGCAGAGAAGCACTGACAATATTACTAGGGAAGGCATAGTGTCCAGTAATGTTTTGTCTGCTGTACATAGGGTTGCTATGAGTGTTATCTGATTTGAGGGAACCTAACAACAACAGCATATATTGTTTACACACATATACCAAGATTGACTTGAGTTCTTTCTTACTCTGTTCTACTTCTTCCTGGAGTAACACTTTTTTTTTCCAATACTGGGGGTTGAACCCAGGGCCTCACGCTTGCATGCTCTGCAAGTTCTGGACCACTGAGCTGCATCAGTCCATTTTTTTATTTTTTTTTACTTTTCGAGACAGGGTATCCCTAAATTATGCAAACTGCTTCTGATCTCGAACTTGCCATCCTCCTACTTCTGCCTCCTGAGCTGCTGGGATTATAGGCATGTGCCACTGCACCCACCTCCAGGAACACTTCTTAGGGAACCAAGATTCATGTATCCATTATTTCCTAGACAGGGAAATAGACTCATGGTACCTCAACAGTGGTTCCTCAAGTTTCTGTCCGGAAAACATAATATTGACTTCTGCTGGCAATTCATTTGTTAAATCAAATCACGTGATCACAGCAAACTACAAATGCAATGAGAAGAACAACCTGGCCATTCACAGGGAAATGGGAGAAGCAGCAATATATTTGAATGACACAAGTGACCATCAGAATAATGATAGGATTCAATCCTTTGAATTTCAAAAACTCAATGTAAGTGTGAGGTACATTTTGGCAATAGATAACATAAAAATCACACTCAAGATCAACATTGTGAGTCATGTTTTGTTGTTGTCACATGCCCTCAGGTCGGTATCCAACTCATAGTGACCCTATGTAAAACAGGTGAAACACTTATTAGTGCTTCTCTGCTATTCATAGGGTTTTCAATGGCAGATGAATTTTTGGGAGTGGGTTGCCGGGTCCCTCTTCCAAGGCTACAGCATCTTGTCCTCCCAGGCAATTTCCCATCCAAGTACTAACCAGGTTTAACTCTGCTTAGCTTCTGAGATCTGATGGGATCAGACTCCACAGTGGTATACCTGCAGGCTTTGTGAGTCATAAGTATCTTTAAATATTTTTAATATTCTAATCAATTTTCTCTTTGCTCACACATTAAGGTGCCACAGATAGAAACAGAAGCTGTTATACACTATGTTTCTATTTTAATTATCTAATAAATGTTTACTTATAGTACCTTTCTTGATCCAAAGATGTGACATAGGATATAAATTGGGTAATATCATGAAGCACTATTTCCGTATTTCAAAAATAGTTAAAATATCCTTTAATTATCAAAGACAGTGCAATTTTTCCAATATGAGTATTTGAAAAAGTTTGATCAGGATGTCTCATGGTTAATTTGTGAATATAAACTTTTTAATCTACCCTATTTAACTATGTTTTTTTTTCAATTACAAAGACCAAATGCATGTGGGAAAAATGTAATACTAGTCTTTGAAATAAAACAAATACACATCATCTTCCACAAGCGGAAATACATTACTGAAGGACAGCAAGTTTTACCTTCAATGATAGCCAAGATCTTTATGAGAATCAAAAATATCAGTGCATCCTAGTTTCATATTTAATAATTTTTATGCAGAAATCTTCTATTTCTTCAAATTCCTATTATATTACCTTAAAAATTACCCTTCCAACACATATTTCTGGTAGACATGTTTGAGAATGTCACAGTCCTCATACTCCTGTGAACATTGGTGTTATATATTTGCTTTTTCCTTGTAATAAAAAATCTGTAGATCAGAAATGTAAATCTTTTTTCCAGCAGGAAGAGAAAATTACCATCTTCACAGAACTTGGCTTCTAGGAAACCTACCAGGAATTCCTCCAACATGACATGGATTGCACAGATATTGGAGGGAGTTTGGAGGATATTGAGATTGGAGTCCAAAGTGGAAAGAAGTAGAGAAAACATGGTGGATGATCCCTCATTATCCCAGCTGCAGAGCACAGAGAGCATACAATCCAGGGAAAATTCCATGCGGGCACCTGGAGCTCAGTCAGATCCACCACGGAGTGCAGCCCTGGCAACCTGACAATATCCGGCTGACAAGTGACTGGCACCATTTCCCACAGAGAGAAATTGGTGAGTGAGTCTGGGTGCAAAAGCACAGATGACACCAGCAGCACAGCCCACCATCTCCCCACCAAGGAGGTCCTGGCTGCATAGTTTGCTATAAGATAGCAGTGTGGCACGAGTGCCACAGAGGCACAGGTCTTAGATCCACTACAGGTGACACAATATCATCACATACTCTGCAGTGTGGGACTGGCAATGAGCCCAGCTGATGTGGGAATCAGGTGAAAGTGAGGCATTGGGCCCTGGCTGGCCACCATCTGTTGGCACCATTTGGGCTGCACTCTTTTAGAGGAGACCTTGGTGTGGGAGCTCTGAGGAGGAAACAGAAGTCTCAGAAGGACTGCAGAGGACATGCCTTCTTCCTGCTAATGCAGCACTGGTGATGCACCCCACAGAACACAATATCATTGTGTGGGAGTCCAAACCTCAAAAGAGGTTGTCCAGAGCACCCTGAAATCCAGTCCAGCCTGAGAAAGAGGCACAAACTTTCCTCCATCATCCTCTGCCAGAGCGACACTGTGCAGAAAACCCTCTCCACAGCCCTACAGGCTTACAGTGAGAATGATGGTAAGGAAAATCCCTTTCCCTGCAGCAGAACTGAGAAATCTCAAAATAAAGTTGGCATCATCACTTAGGAAATTTTGTTGTTGTTGTTGTTAGGTGCCGTCAAGTCAAGTCCGACTCATAGCGACCCTCATAGGGTTTTCAATGGCTGACTGTTTCGGGATTGCCTTGGGAGTGGATTGCCTTTACACAAGAGAATGATGAAAATTGGCCTATATGTGGATGCAGCAGGAGGAATGCACTTGAAAAATGACTCAGAATGGCTTCCCTGACAGAAACAGGCAAGAAGGAGATACTGTGGGGCAGCAGGAAAAGATGCTCACTCAGGAAAGTGTGGTGGGGTCCTCTCAGCCAGTTGCTGGTTATTGCTGGTAAAAGGAAGACAATCCAACCAGAGGTTTCCAGGCCTCTCCAGGGAAGCAGTCCAAAGGGGGACTGTGAGTGTATGTGAGGTGCTTTTTGTTTTCTTTTCTTTTGATTGTTGTGTTTTTTAATGTCTCTCTTCCTTTTCTTTTTTTTCTTTCCCTTTTTACTTTGACTTTCCATATATTTCATTTTCCCAATTCCTTTTCTTTCTTCTTTTTCTTTGTTTTTTTCCCATCTCCTCTCCCCACTCTTCCCCCAGTAGAGAAGTAGAGATGGCTGCCACCCTGACCCCCAGTCCAATTGGAACTGCAAAGTGGAGAGAGGGAAACTGAGAGGTAGAGAGTCCAGAGCACAGTACAGAGCAACTTTAGCTGATAGTTCCCTGAGCCTAGGAGAACTGGCCCAGAACAAGGCTCATCTGGCATCATGTAGGGCTTGGAGTAATAGTGCCACAGACTTGACAACCTAAGACATGGTTTAGGCTGTGGACCAAATGGGAACTGGAAACACAGGGGTTAGAGAGAAATTGAGGGGAGCAGTGCTGAATACAGAATTTGCAGTAGAACCTACACAGTGGGCACGGAAACTGCAAACTGTAGGGCAGGAGAGTGAAAGAAGCACCAGTGATTCATCATCACCAAAACTCAAAGGAATGCTGGGGGAGAATCTCTTTACACAGAAGGGACCTTAGCTCCCAGACCAAGCAATGGGGAAGCCTCAGCAGAAAACACATGAAACATAAAATGACAGGCTGGATGTAAATATCCTATAGTCCAAAGCTTTTCAGTAGATAATATCAGGCAGTCCCAATTTCTGGGGATGCCAGAATCAGAATTCAGAACCTTTCTTATAAATATGCTGAGACATCAAAGACACCACTGTGAGTTCTCTTGAAGCTCTGGATAAAAACAAATCTCATTTGGAGGACAAATTCTCCAAAGAACTAGAAAAAAGAAAGAAAGAAAGAAAAAGAACACACAGCAACACTTGAGATGCAAGGAAAGCTGAATGAAATAAATATTTTAATAGACTCTTCAGTCTCCACAATCGATGAAGCTGAAAACAGAATTGCCATTACAGAGGAGCAGGTACAAGATATTAGTTACTACAAGCTAAGATGGAGAGAATGATGACATAGTATCAACAATATATCCAGGAGGTTTCTGACAAAATGAGAAGAATGAAATCTAAGAATTCGGGGAGGTCCATGAAGGAGAAAAAACCAATATGAGAGAATTAGGAAATTTATTCCATTAAATATTAGGTGGAAACTTCCCAAATCTAAGGGAAGAGCTGGATATCTATACAATTGAATCATTCAGAACCCCAGAGAAGACCAACACAGATCCTCCCCAGGATATATTATAATTGGAATACTAAACTACAAGTGCAAAGAAGGCATTCTGAGAAAGGGAGAAGCACCACCTCATGTACAAAGGCAAATGCATCAGAATAACAGCAGACTTCTCCACAACAACATTAAAGGCTAGGAAAGCTTGGACAGACATCCTCCAAGCTCTGAAAAAGAATAACTCCCAATCAAATCTACATTATCCAGTGAAGTTATCTTTCAAAATGTATAGTGAGTAAAAGACATTCCACAATATTGCCCTGTTCAAACAATTCAAAGACACCAAGCCAGTATTCCAGAGGATCCTTAATCAACTACCACATACAGAGGATGTAAGACAACCCCAGATATAAAATCAAAGAAATGAACAATTAACATGAGAGGAAATTAAGAAATAAGATAAATATGAATCTAAACCCAGTAACAAGTGATGATTTGATGTACAATAATAAACACCTCTCAATAATTACTGTCAATGTAAATGGTCTTAACTCACCAATTAAGAGACACAGACTGGCCAATTAGATGAAAAAGCATAAACCCTCCATATGTGCCATTCAAGAGACTCACCTAACCCATAAAGGTTGAGAACTAAGCCAGGCATGGTGGTGCATGCCTGTAGTCCCAGCAACTTGGGAGGTAGAGGCAGGAGGATTAAAAGTTCAAGACCAGAGGCAGTCTGTGTAATTTAGTGACAGCCCATCTCAAAATTAAAAAAAAAATATGGGCTGGAGGTGCAGCTTAGTGATACAGCACTTGCAAAGCATACAAGTGAGAGGCCCTGAGTTTAACCCTCAGTACTAAAAAAAAAAAAGTTGAGAATTAAAGGGGGAATTTTTTTTTAAAGTAGGAGTTGAAATACTAATTTCAGATAGATTAGACCTCAATCCAAAACTAGTTGTCATTGTTGTTGTTAAGTACTGTAAAGTTGGTATCCAACTCATAGTGATCCCATGTACAACAGTTGAAACACTATTGTCAGTGCTTCTCTGCAATTCATAGGGTTTTCAGTGGTGGATTGATTTTTGAGAGTGGGTTGCCAGGTCCTCCCAAGCCTACAGTACCTGGTGTTCCTAGGAGGTCTCCCACCTAAGTACTAACCAGGCATAACCCTGCTTAGCTTCCAAGATGTGATGGGATTGGATGTCACAGAGCTATGGCTGCAGGCATCCAAAACTAATTAGAAGAGATGAAGGACACTACATATTACTAAAAGGAACAATAATCCAGGAACCCATAATGTTATTTAATATATATTCTGCAAATGCAGGGACACCTAACTTCATAAAACAAACTTTATTGGAAATAAAGGAATATATTGGACTAGACACAATAATTATGGGACACTCCAATACCCTACTCTTGCCATGAGACAGGTCATCAAAACAAAAAATGAACAGAGCAATTATGAGCTTCATTTGCATCTTAGACCAACTGGAACTTACAGATGTCTAAGGAACATTCCATCCATCTGTTGAGGAATAAACACTCTTCTCAGCACCACATGGAACTTTTTCTAAGATAGACCAGGTTTTAGTGTGCAAAAATAGCCTCAAAAATGCAAAAAAGTAGAACTCATCCCCTGTAGTTTACAGATCACAAAGGAATAAAATTAGAACCCCAAATAAGAAAAACTTTAGAATTTTTCAAATTCATAGAGAATAAATAATGCACTGCTGAATGATCAATGGGTTATCAAAGAAATTAAAATGGAAATGAAAAAGTTCCTGCAATCAAATGAGGATGAGAAAACATCCTACCAAAATATATGGGGTACAGCAAAGGCAATTCTAAGAAAGAAGTTCATATCAGTAAGCACCTTCATGAATAACTTAGGGAAGGCTCAAATAAATCTTAAGGATATATCTCAAGGCAATAAAAAACAAACAACAAACCAATCCTAAGAGGAGCACTCAGACAGAAATTATCAAGATCAGGGCAGAGATTTCCCAATTAGAATCTAAAAAGACAATCCAAAGAATTAATGAGACTAAAAGCTAGTTCTTTGAAAAGATTAATAAAATAGATATCCCACTAGCCAAACTCACCAAAAGAAAAAGTCCAAAACTGGAAAAAAAAATAGAGATGAGAAAGGAATCATAACAACTGATTGCAACAAAATCCAGAAAATCATCAGGGAATAATTTGACAAATTTTATTCCCCAAAAAGCAAAAATACAGAAAAAAATAGATAAGTTTATTAACACATACAATTTGTCAAAATTAAGCCCAGAGGACATAAGTGATCTAAACAGACCCACTACATACACTGAAATAGAAAAAGTAGTAAAAACTGTCCAAAGCTCAGGAAAGCCTAGGACCTGATGTGTTCACAGCAGAATTCTACCAAACCTTCAAAGAAGAATTCATACCTGTTCTCCTCAAATTATTTGAAAAAGTAGAAAAGGAGAGAGCACTACCAAACTCCACCCTGGTACCTAAACCATGCAAGGACATATGTAAGAAAGAAAACTATAGAACAATTTCCATAATGAACATAGATTCAAAAATTCTCAACAAAATTCTGCCGAACTGAATTCAGCAACAGGTAAAAAAGATTCATCATCATGATCAAACAAGATTGATTACACAGATGCAAGGCTAGTTCAACATTTGCAAACAGAAAACACATGATCACCTCGATTGATATTAAGAAGGTCTTTGGTGAAGTACAACACCTTTTCATGATAAAAACTCTGGAGAAGGTAGGCATAACAGGAAAATATCTCAACATCATTAAGGCCATTTACAACAGACCTACAGTCAATATCATACTAACTGGAGAAAAATTGAAATAATTTCCTCTAAGATCAGGAACAAGACAAGGATGCCCATCCTGTTCTATCTTATTGAACATTGTGACTAAAGTCCTAGACAGAACAATTAGATAAGAAAAAGAAATCAAAGGGATATAGATAGGCAAATAGGATTTCAAGTTATTGTTATTCATGGATGACATGATGCTTTACTTAAAGGAGTCCAAAAACTCCTTGAGAAAACTTTTAGACCTAATTAACTGCTTCAGCAAAATGACAGGATACAAAATTAACACGTAAAAATCAGTAGCCTTCCTATACACAACAGTGAGCAGGAAGAGAAGGAAATTAAGGCATCAATCCCATTCATAATAGCCCTCCAAAAACTGAAGTACTTAGGAATCAATCTAACCAAAGATTGTGGACATCATTACAAGGAAAAATTCAAAACATTCACGAAAGAAATCACTGAGGATACTAGAAGGTGAAAGGACCTCCCCTGCTCATGGATTGGGAGAATCAATATGGTAATAATGGCTGTACTAACAAAAGTAATTTACAGACTTAATGTAAGCTCCATTAAAATTCCAGTGACAGACTTTGCAGAAATGGAAAAAGTAATCCAAAAATTCTTCTGGAAATACAAAAGACCATATATAGCCAAAACACTATTAAGCTGATAAACTAGTGCAGGTGGGATCAAAATCCCTGACTTTATACTATTCTACAAGGGTATAGTACTAGGGTATTTTATACTATTCTACAAGGGTATAGTAGCAAAATACTGGTACTGGCACAAAAATAGGCCTGAAGATAGGTAGAACAGAAGTAAGCACCCAGAGATTCACCAAAGCATGTATATTCACCTGATCTTTGACAAAGGAGCTGAGCATGAAAATTGGAGAAATGATAGCCTCTTCAACAAATGGTGCTGGAAAACTTGGATTTCCATGTACAGAAAAATGAAAACAGAGCCATTCCTGTCGATCTGTCCCAGAGTTAATTCAAAATGGATAAAAGATTTCAACATAAAACCAGAAACCTTAAAAATTGCTAGAAGAAAAGCTAGGCAACATGCTCCAACATATAGATATAGGAACGCATTTCTTTAATAAGACTCCAATTGCTCAGTAAATTGCATCAAGAATAGACAAATGGCATTACATGAAATTAAAAAGCTTCTGTACAGCAAAGGAAACAATCAACAGAGTTAAGGAAGAGCTCATTGAATGGGAGAAAGTATTTGCACCCTACACATCTGACAGAGGACCAATTTCTAGAATTTACAAAACAGTCAAGAAAGCAATTCCAAAGACAACAAATAATCCCATACACATGTAGGGCTGGGGTTTAGCTGAGTTGGTAGAGAGCTGCGCTGCAGTCTTTGAGGTCCTGAGTTCGATTTCCAGCACTGCAAAAAAGGGAGAAGGACCTGGCAATCCACTCCCAAGGCAATCCCAAAACAGTCAGCCATTGAAAACCGTATGAGGGTTGCTATGAGTCGGATACCGACTCGATGGCACCGACCAACCCACCAACCCAACCAACCACATGTAGGCAAATGAACTGGACAGACAGTTCTCAAATGAAGAATTTCATAAGGCCATGAAGCACATGAAAAAATGCTCAATATCCCTAGCCATTAGGGAAATGCAAATCTAAACAACTCTGAGATTCCACCTTACTCCAGTAAGAATGGCCAAGGTCAACAAAATATCTGTGACTGAGAAGGTTTTCTTCAGTGTATTGGCAGTGTCAGCATATTCTTTAGGTAAACTCTTCTGTAATTTCAAGTCATTTACTTTTTTTTCTTACATGACACTATACTTTCCATGAATTTCAAAGTGTTAGAGAACATAAATATCAAAATTTCATCTATGTTCAACATTGACTAATCTATTTATTTGCATGTCATTTCACATATTTTATGATTGCATAAAACATTGATTTTTAGCTTTTAGGATATCTACATTATAGAGCAAAAAGAGTATTTTTGTTATGTTAGTTTTAGTTTGATTATATTGCAGTTTTTAAAACTGATTAAAATTTTGTTAAGTGCCTTAAAATATTCCTTAGTATTTTGATAATTATTTTTACATGAATAAATGGTATATTAGTAATTATTTTGTGGTACTTAGGGGATGAACCCAGGAGCTTGCATATAATTTGCAAGGCTTCAACCACTGAGCTGCACTTCTAGGTGCTTTTTTTTTTTTTTTTTTTTTTTTGAGACAGGGCCTTATTAAGTTATATGAGCTTCCTCAGGCCTTGAACTCATGATCCTCATGGCTCCAATTCCCAAGTCACTATGATTACCTAATTTTGCCATCCTCCTGGTTATATTAGTAACTTTTAAAAGGCATCTTAGTTTATGTAACAACATAATTAAATCTTAACAAGATCTTAAGTAATAAATTTTGTTTGTTTTAGGGCTTTGGATGACCCTATGATATAGATAATGTCAATTTTATGATACTGGTTACTATTATATCTGGTAATAAACAATACAGTTACAGGATTTTATTTTCAAAATCTATTTTCATTCTACATTATAATCATCCAACAAATATTTCTCCATCATCTTCCTGAAGAAAAGCAATCAGTTTACACCACAACTGTGCCTGGCATTTCACCCTTCATTTTGCATGAATTTTTAGGGAGAATCAATATGATTTTTAACAAGTATATATTATGGTAAGTCCACAGAAACTTTGCAAAATCATCTTTTCCAAAATACTGTCATTCTCACAAAACTGTCAATTTTTATTTAAATTATAAATTTTTACTGACTTTTTTCTGTCTCTATTTTGTGCTGATCTTTCCATTCTCAGCAATTTTTCAAAAATAATCAATGAGCTCTTTTTGCTTAGAATTTCTATTTTAATATCCCTCAGATTTTGGAATGTCTACCTTTTATTTCTGGAGCAGGACACTGAATGATAGATACAATCAAAAGTGTTTCACAAACCTACCATAAACCTACCATTTTTTTTTTTTTGGTACAGCAGCTACAACAATAGGCTTAAACATAAGAACAATCATGTTCCTGGCACAGTGCCAGGGAATGTTTCATGGTGGTATACCTAAGTATGTCTATGAGTAGGACCTGAATTGATGGCACCTAACAGTAACAACAATCCACTTTTCTTTTATGGTAATTCTTAACAATATCCAGACATTTTATGCATTTTACCTAAAGATGGGAATATATGTTTGTTTGATTTGTTATTGCTTATTTGTACTTTTAAGTTTTTTTTAAATTATTGAGATGTGCCTGACCAAGATGGTGGTAAGAAAGAAGATAATAGAAACTTAACGTTTGAGTCCACCATTGAGCCACTTGAGGGAATGCTTGGTGACAATTCCAAAAATGTGAGAGGATTTCAGACTATGCTATTATACTGTGATGAGTTTAAAGTTCATAAACTGATGATTTTAAAGTTCATAAAGAAAACATTTACAAATATATTTATTTTCTCAAACCAACAAAAGGGCAATCAAGGAGAAAGAAATCAAGAAAAGAACTCCAGATGCTTTACATCAGAAAAGATTTGAAGAAGAACCAAGTTCCTGGCACAAGTTATTCCAAAATAATTACCATTGAAATAAAGTAAAATTAACAATAAAATATTAGAGTTCTGTTCAACTTTATGCCCACTCATCACATATTACTTATAAGTTGGCAAAAATTATTAAAACCAGATTATTGAAATAAGAACCAGAAAGGAACCTTATTTGGACCCATAAAGATTGCCAGTTATACTCTTATTTCAGAAACTCATTGTTCTAACCTGCATAACCCTTTTGCTACACCAAAATGAGACTTTGCTCAACAGATTATTGTCAATAGTCATTATTCACTAGTACCATTTGTTCTGGTGAAAAACAAAAATCAGTACATATTGTCATTATGATCTCACACTCAAGGTCATACCAATTACCTTGAGGTTAGAAAGAGGATGTGTTTTGTGCTTGAAACATTAGGAGAAATGTGAACCAAGCATGTTAAGTTCAACAAATACATTAACTAGAAAGGTTCTTCACTGGTACCTATTAACTGTATACTCATCTTCCATTAACTATCTCCAGGACAGCCCCTCAAAATCAAATACACAGGTTTCTGCCCACTATGTTACATTTATACCTCTAACTGTAGCATTACTGTCAGGTGTGGTGGCACACACATGTAATCCCAGTGATTCTGGAGGCAGAGGCAGGAGGACCATAGGAGGACAGAGGAAGGCTGCATTTCTTAGTGTGACCTTGTCTCAAAATAAAATGTAAAAAATGGACAGAAGTGCAAATCAGTAGTAGAGCACTTACAAAGTATATGCAAGGCCCTGGATTCAACCATCATGTACTGCTAAGTCAATGAATGAATGAATGAATCAATCAATCAGTCAATATAGAATTATAATTTTTCTTCCTCTTTGATATAAAAGTTGAGAAAAAAGATAAGGTTACTTTCTTTGTATCAACTCTATATCACATCATATATTTTATTATACAATTTATTATCTTCATAACAGCAACTTTATGCTTTCTTTCACTTTTACTCTACAATTTAGAGATTCTGCTATTCTTTCCATGTTCTTTAGCTGTATTACATACATAGAAAATAATGTTTCATAAAGAGAGGTTTTCACATTTCTCATCACTACTTTTAATAATAGATGATGTTTTGCTTTGTTTTTTAACAAAAGACATGGCAAAAAAAAAAAAAAAAAAAAAAAAACCTGGGTCCCTGTGTGAAACTCATGCTAATGTTTTGCTTGGATATAAGATGAATTCACATGATCTTCCCTAGGAAAAGTACATGGAAAGGAATTACTTCCAGGTTACACTTCTAATTCCAGAACCTTCCTGTTCCCTACCCCATCCTGCCATGGTTCCTCATTAAGCTTCTTCTATGCTCAGTGCTCCTGTGCCTTTTTCTCTTCTCTCTCCTATAACAAGTACACTAAGAGATCTGAAATGAAAAGGAGGAGAGAATTAATTCTCTGCTCAGACATTTGCAGAGCATCTATTTCAAAGGACTTGGAGGAAAAGGTCCAGGTTAAAATACAGATTTAATGTTGAGTTTGATCTGAGAAGTTAAATAATAACAAGGGCCTACCTCTGCCCAACAAAATGGAATGAAGTACAATTTTCTAAGCCATTTAAGAACATTAAGAATAGAGAAAGTTAACAATTTAACTTTCATCTTCTGTCCTTTAGTTCTTGCATATGAAAGGCAACAATCTATGTAATGTATGATGAGCTAATTTCTCTCTCTCTCTCTCTCTCTCTCTCTCTCTCTCATGACAGGGTCTCACTATATTCTCCAAGCTGATCTTCAGCTACTGGACTCAAGTGAGCCTCTGATATCAGCCTTCAGAGTAGCTGGAACTACAGGTATGAACCACCTGGCATGATCTTCAGTGTCTTCAATTAGCAGTTCTGATATTTGCCAAGTATAAAGTATCATAATCATTTTGACCCCAAAATACATGTCATTAGCTTATTTTGGAACTGCTAAAGAAAGTGACAAGCAATAACAATTAAGTGCAGTGAACTCCAAAGAGGTATCTCTACTAAGTTGGATCTTATTTATTCATATATATCTCCCTACAATTTCCCATATATATTTCAAATATAATATTTCAAAAAATGACTTCCCCCAACATTGTCTGTCTTACTTTCTTTATCTTTAAAGCTCATTCATAGGTCAGCATTTTGTAATCTTATTTTCTTGTCTATCAGATCTGTAGTGGATATTTTATAAGTGAACAATTTCTTATGAAGGCGGAAAATTAGATCTCATCCTTAGAATTAATACAACTAGTTTAGAAAATGTTCAGCACAGACTAAATAAACCCTAAAAATGAAGCTAAGGAGAAGAATGATGAAGGTAGACAACTTATGTGCTCCCACCCTGGTCTCTTCATGCGTGTGGTATTCTTAGATATCAAGTGCTAGAATGATTTGGTACATGTTAGGTGCTATTGAGTTGGGTCTAATTGTGACTCTCATAAGTTTTTAGATGGCTATTTGGGGATTGTTTGGTGAGTAGGCTGCCACGTCCTTCTCCCACTTTTGCAATGCTGGAGATCGAACTCAGACCTCAGAGAATGCAGAGCAGTACTTTACCAACTGAACTAAACTCCAGTCACAATACATAATATTGGATACACAGTAGTTGATAATATTCTTCATAATTCAAACTGAGTATTGAATAGTTCTACCCAGTGCTAATCTTACATACTTTTTGAAGTCTAGAATTTTTCCATAAAATTTATAAGTAGTTTTAGTAGTATGTATATTAATGTGAATCCTTTTCTGAGATCTGTAATGTGAAGTTGCAGAGAAGAGAGGATATTCTGTCCTTCATGACATTTACTCATATATAAATATTGCTGTAAATGTCCCCTTGAAAGTTCATTCAGCAGGGATGGTTGAAACTTGTTTACGATAATTATGCATACATTTGGATAAGTAGAACCAGAACAGGAACCAAATGGAGAATCATATCCTCCTACAACATATTAAATTACAGTAAAGAACTTATTACAGTGCATCTAATCTCTATTTGAAGACTGTCATTTATCTAAAGCATAGCTGTAAACAAAATTAACTCAAACTGATGTTCTAAATGAGTAGCTATGTGAATATGTTCATGCTTAATAATATTTTCAGCTCTGGATGAGAACGCCCACCTGAACAACTCATTTCCACCTCTGCCTGCTCATGTAAGATAATTATATAACCAAGGTAAAAACATGCAAATGGAACTGAGACTGCTTACCTAAGGAAAGAAAAAACCTAGCATCTTGTAAATTTCTTCTCATTTCCTGTCACAGATCTGTCATTGTAAATTGAACCATGTCTTTCAATGACTGCCATTTTTGACTATATACAACTATTCTTTGATGCATGGAGCAAATTCAAGCAATTTACTTGTGTTTTCTGTTTTAAAACATTTTGGCATTTGGCGTGGTCAACTCCTTGTCAGACATTTTGCAAAACTCAAAATCTTATTAAGAAGAAAATATAAACTTCTCTTTTCCCATTTGTGGAGGATATCTCATCTTATTGCATTTTATTATCTAATTATTAAATTATACAGTGATTTCCTCTGCCAGTAACCACTTCTTACTCTTACTTTCTCAGTGTCCTCTTCTAAATATTTGCTGTTGTAATGTAGAAACAGTATTAGGTATTTTTACCTAATTTTTAGATATTATTAGATGATATTAGATATTAGATATTTTTAAATTTTCAACCTCAGGCTCACTTGTTCATTCTTTCTCTGTTTCTCAACGTCTTTCTCCTTTCCTCTCTCTTGTGTATCTCTCTCACTGACTCTACTAGTACTACTACTATATTACTACTACTATTATTACTACTCCTATATACTCACACATATGATCATCTCATATTGAAGAACCATAAAAGAACTATAATTACCTTCATAAGAATCCCTAATATTTTTAGCTAGGATAGTCCCAGATATTTTTCTTTATTTCTCTTTATATTTTATGGGAATATCTGCCTATCATATTTTCTCTTTGAATTTATTGATGTTTAGGTAAACTAATATAACTTATACAATATTTCTGATATTTCCTTATTTCATATAATGCTAGTTACATTGGGTAAACCTAAGAAATTAAAACTAAGAATGATAATAATAACCAATTTAATTCGTTCTTAAGTTTCAAGATTAGTGTTGACAGCATTTTACATGATGAGGCTCTATGGTTTGGGGAAATGATGTTTTCTCAAGCTAAGGAAGTAGCTTCTATTATTACTCTGCTTCAATATTCACTTATTTGCTGGTTATAGCTGTGTAATTGGAGCTTCATATTAAATTTCAGTACTAAATATCTTTGGGAATTTTTCTTAGCTTTATAATAAACATAATCCCTTACTTAATGGATAGTAATTTGATTACAACAAGACAAAACAAAACAAAATCAAAAAAAATCTTTGCAACTGGGTCAGTAAGCAACTTCATGATAAATGGAGGAAAGACTGAGGTTGTTCAAGATTTTGCTTTACTCGGTTCCATAATCAACATCCATGGAAGCAGCAGTCAAGAAATTAAAAGACAGCTGGGCACGATGGCACACACCTGCAATCCCAGCGGCTCGGGAGGAGGGGCAGGAAGATCACAAGTTCAAGAACAGAGGCTGTCTGCGTAATTTAGCGAGACCCTGTCTCAAAAAAGTAAGAAAATAAAGGGCTGGGACTGCAGCTCTGTGGTACAGCACTTGCAAAGCATGCAAGTGCGAGGCCCTGGGTTCAACCCCCACTACCCAAAACAAAAACAACAACAACAACAACAAAAAACATTAAAAGACACATTGCATTGGGAAAAGCAATTGCAAAAGACATCTTTAAAGGGTTGAAAGGTAAAAATGTCACATTGCAGACAAAGGTATACCTGACGTGCCATGGTATTTTCAGTTGCATCATATGCTTATTCAAACTGGATGTTGAATAAGAGAGATAAGGGAAGAATTGATGCTTTTGAATTATGGTGTTGGAAATGAATATTGAATATACTATGGACTGCCAAAAGAACTACCAGATCTGTCCTAGAAGAAATTCAACCAGAGTACTTCTTGGAAGCAAGGATGGCTAGACTGCATCTGAAATATTTTGGACATGTTGTCAGGAGGGACCAATCCCTAGATAAGGACATCATGTTTGGGAAAGTGGCTTGTCAAAAAATAAGTAAATAAATAAAAGGAAGACCCATTAGGTGGATTGACACAGTGTCTGTGGCAAATGGACGTAAACATAAAAAAGATCATGTGCCTGGCATAGAGTCAGGGAGTATTTTGTTCTGTTTTATACATAGTCACTATGGGTTGAACCTGACTGGATAGCAATGAACAACAACTAATCCTTTGAAAATTTTTGAAACCTGATTATTTTTTGTATATGATTTTGCATACATATTCTAAAGGTTTCTATTTATCTTTTTTCATATCTGTAGTGTTATAATTCTTCTTAAATTTAAGATCATGGTAGTATATAAAATATTAGAGATTATGAATTTTTATTCTAAACTATGCTTTTGTATTATGAGATTAATCTAAAAAGTCTTATTTTGAGTTGATGCTTTCATAGCTATTATGTTTATCTCAGATTCCTCTTCTGCATCAGACAAATTTTAAGCATGCATGTACTCGTAATATATCTTTTAAAAAAGTAACATTTTATTTGTTGAATTTATTGATGTACTTGTGACTATTTTTAACATTTCTTTGTCAGGCTTTGTTTTTTCTCTCTTCTTGACATTTATTATTTTCATTCTATTCTTGTTTCCATTTTTTTATTCCAAATTAAATAATTTACTTCTCAATGATAGAAATTGCTTAAAATGTGTCTAGAAAGCCGGACATGGTGGCACATGCCTGCAATCCCAGCGGCTCGGGAGGAGGAGGCAGGAAGATCACAAGTTCGAGACCAGAGGCTGTCTGCGTAACTTAGGGAGACCCTGTCTTTAAAAGTAAAAAACTGGGCTGAGAATGCAGCTCAGTGGTCCAGCACTTGCAGAGGGTGTAAGCTCAAGACCATGGGTTCAACCCCCAGTACCACAAAAATAAAAAAAGTATACACACACACACACACACACACACACACATATATATGGGCTGTGATTTAGCTCAGTGGGTAGAGCGCTGCGTTGCAGTCTCTGAGGTCCCGAGTTCAATTCCCAGCACCGCAAAAATGGGAGAAGGGCCTGGCAATCCACTCCTAAGGCAATCCCGAAACAGTCAGCCATTGAAAACCCTATGAGGGTCGCTATGAGTCGGATACCGACTCGATGGCACCTAACAACAACAACAACATATATATATGTCTAAATGTAAATATATACTCTATCATGTGTGAGATTTTAGAATCTGGGATAATCTGCTATATATATATATATATATATATATATATATATATATATATCTTTAAATATTCCCTTTTGCCTATTCTCTGCTATTTCCATATAAAGGAGATAGTACCAAGATAAAAGTCAGTAAGTTTTAAAATCAAATCTCAGAAGTGGCATACTATCTTTTCTGCAGTGCTATATTCTCTAAATGTGAGTCAAATAATTCCAAGCAATATTAAAAGTATGAATATTACACTAGCATATCAATACCAGCAAGCAAGAATCTTTAGAGATCATTCTAGTTATTGCCTAAAACAATAATTGAAACATGTAACTATATGAATTTATCTCTAAAATCCATAGCTCATCTACCTTGTTTTATATGTATTATATGTGGCTTGTATTTGATCAAAATTTGTAGTGATGTTTTATGACAGAAAAAATAAATCTTAAGTATTATATTTTTCCCTCACAATACTTACAGATACCAAGTAAACACTGTGACACAAATCATTCCTATTCATCTTTTTATTTGCTTTTTAACAGATTTGATCTCTCAAAGTTGGAGGAAATTTTATTATTGTTTATCAAATATTCACTAAGGTATGCTTGTGTTACTAACAGTATTTGATTTTCTCAACATTATACCATGGTTTTAAGTTGTGGTAGAATAATATATTTAGGTATTAGTTTAAATTCCGTTTACTCACTCCCCAGCCACTACTTCATTCCTGGAGAAAAGTAGAAAGCACAAAGCTGACGCATTCTGTCAATAACTCCTTGTTTTCAGTGAAAAGCAAGAGGTTATATCATTTGAGGAAATTGTTGAGGGATTGTTTGTTTGTTTGCTTGTTTCCCCGGTACTTTAGGCTTGAACCTAGGTCCTTTTCAAGTGCTCTAACACTGAGCTGCATCCCCAGTCCCTTTTTTATATTTTATCTTGGGACAGACTTTCACTATGCTACCCAGGCTGCCTCTAGCCTTGAATTTGTCATTCTCCTCCCTCTATCTCAGGAGTAAATTAGATTATAGGCTTGTGCCATTGCACCCAGTTTGAGTTTAAACAGGGTTTTCCCTTGGTTACAATGAATATACATTATATGTCTGAACTTTAAGTCAGATTCATTGTTGATGAACTAAATGAATGAAAAATATGGAAAAAGTCTTATACAGTTGTGAGGAGAGAGGACACCATGACATGTTGGGTGACTACATCTTGGACCTAAAAGGTCCAAGCAAAGGAGTCCTGAGCAAAGGTTATATCTGTAGCAATATTTTCATTGCATTTTGAGTTTCTGTTAAGCCTCTAAGATATTTATATAGGACTTAGATAGAAAGAAAACTCCCACAGTAACTAAGATTAAATTCCTCACAAGTCTGTTGGGATGCAGGCATAGTATTGATCTTAAGCTTGGGTTGTTTTTACATGTTATTATTTTTTAATCATAAACTGTAACAAGTATTTAGCCTAAACATTATATCTGTTACATATATGGAGCTTTATCTAAAATCTCAAAGATTGCAAAGAACTGTAAATTACATGATTGGTTTAGATAATATATTTGGGGACACACAAAAATGTGTATGTAAACTTCTAATAAAATAATTTAGTGAAAATATCTATCATAAAGTATGTTTTATGCTACCTTTTGCTTATTTTAAATTGCAGATAATAATAAATGCAAAGTTATGGGAAATTTTATAATAAGATTCTTCTAACAGCTCTGAATACTTCTAATTATGATAGTTTTCAATGATGCACAAAATCAGATTAGATCCTCAAAGCTGCTAGAACAACTCACTATAAACAGTGTCTTAACACAATTTTATTGTTTGGTAGTTCTAGTTTAGAAATATCACTAGGCTAAGTTTAAGAGGCTATGGTCTGAATCTTTATGTCCCTCCAAAATTCACACACTGACATCCAGTACCCCAACCCAGGTTAAAGTATTAGGAGGTGGAACAATGGAGAAGAGATTAGGTTTTGTGGACAGAGCCTTTGTGAATGAGATTAGCATTTCTATAAAAGTGGTACCATAGAGATTCCTATCCCCTGCACCATGTGAGTTTATAGCTAGAAGATTGATTCTTACCATGTACCAAATCTGCCTTGATTTGAGATTTCCCATCATTCAAAACTGAGAAATTTCAGTTGTTTATAAGCATCCCAGTCTATAATCCCATACATGTCTTTCAGCTTGTCATGCTGTGTGGACTTGCTTGTTGCTGGGATGCTGAAAGTTATGGCACTAATGTATCAGATACCAGCAGGTTTACCCATGGTGTACAGATTTCAGCTGAGCTTCCAGACTAAGACAGACTAGGGAGAAGGACCCTGTAGCCGACACCCCAAACAATTAGACATTGAAAACCATAGGAATGGCAGAGGAGTACTGCCAAATATAGTGCAAGAAAATGACCCCCTGCCCTGGATGGAAGGCATTCAAAACATGAGTGGGGAAGAGTCAATCCTCAAAGTACAGTCAATCTTAATGACAGGAATGTGGTAAAGCACCTAGGACTTCCTTTTGCTGATGTGACATGATTTATAATGAGAAGAAATATAGTGCTTACAACAATGGGCTCAAATACAAAAAAGATCATGTGCATGGGACAGTGTTGGGTAGTGTTTTATTCTGTTTTACATAAAGTCACTATATTTCAGATTCAACATTTTGGCATTTAACAGCAATAGTTTATGATATTTTATTATGGCTGCTTGAATGGACTAATACTCCAGGTGTTAGCAGCACTTTGTTTTTATTTGATCTCCAGATCCACATAAAATGGGAGAAGGACCTGGTAGGCCACTCCCAAAACAATCAGCCATTCAAAACTCTATGAATAGCAGAGAAGCACTGCCATAGTGCTTGGCATGGCACAGTGTCAGGGAGTATTTCATTCTGTTGTACATAGTGTGGTTATGAGTTGAACACCAAATCAAGGGCACCTAACAACAACAATATAATGAAGAAGCCCTTTCTTTGGTTTTTCCAATGTTTAGAAACTGTGTATTATTTGTGGGTAGTGACTGTCTTCCTGCATCCCCAAAGTCAAGGAGGAATGGTAGAGATCTCTTCTCTTGTCATCACTCTGACCTAGGCTTTCCCTCTTGATATCTCATGTGCCTCTAACATTTCTGCCTGCCTCTTCTACTTTAAAGGACTGTTGTTATTACGCTGTCTCCATAATAACCTCTTTATTTTAAGGCCAACTGATGTGCAACTTTAACTCCTTTCTGTCACATACCCTAATATGCAGTTTCTGTGGGATAGGAATATGGACATTCTGCTTAAGATAGAGGTTTTAAGAAATCTTTAGAAAAGAAAGCATTAAATAAATATTCCCATTTACTAAAAGATGCATTTTTCAACATTGTGCCTATGATAAATGAAGTTACAAATTAGACTGTATAATTATGATATGACTTGGTTCTTTCTTTGTTAAACATGAGAAGTAGTCTTTTAAGGAATACTCCTTTGAGGAAACATAACATACAAAAACATACAAGGATTTTATTAGAATTAATGGAAAAAAAACGAGCAATGAATGTGAATTTTGAATGTATGTGGGCATAAGAGCAAGAGTGAAGGAAAATAAAGGGATTGTGATTATATGATATTTGTTGAAAACATTTTTAATTGAACTCCTTTTAACATAATATTGTTTCCTTTGAAATCTGTCTTAGGTTCCATCAGGAAAGATTTCTTTTAACATGCAATCGCTTACAGCATTCTTTGGTAGTCAATTTTCTTTTACTTAAAAATTCACCTTTGCAAATTTCTAACCAGAGATGTCTTTGCTGAAATTGTACAGCATTTTCTTTCACACTGCATTTTCTCTTTCTTGTTGGAGATACCATCACATTATTGATCCCAAGGCAGGAGGATGGCAAGTTTGAGGCCACAGGTAGCCTGTGCAACTTAGTGAGATCCTGCATTAACATAAATTATAGAAACGGGATTGGAGTGCAGCTCAGTGGTAGAGTACTTGCCTAGCATGTGCAAGGCCCTGGGTTCAATCACCCATACCACAAAATACTAAAACAAAACAAACAATTCTATCCACATATCACGTATTTGTTCATAGTGCCCTGACGTTTTCCCTCTACCAACCCGTTCCCCAGTTACAGAAAAGATATTGAGTTACTCATAGTCTGTTTTGAGCTGTAACTGGTGACAATAGCTCTCAGAACTTAACCTGACAGGATAGGTTTAATCACCTCTTGCCTTTTGTGTATACCATCTCCTTTGCATGTTAAGGAAGTTGGATATATCCTTAAATTCCAACATCATTTAAAAAAACCTAAGGTACTATTAATCAATGTCCTCTTGATTCTATCTCCTAGTGATTATCTGTGAACTTGTATTTACCATTTCACTCCAAATGTGTTAAGATTGAACATCTTCTACTACAAAGCCTCATAGATACATCAAAATTAGCTTTGATTCATTGTGTTGTCTCTTATATTTTGTGCAATACTTACCACATTTATTATGCTACTCTTAATAGTATCTTTACTCTTTCTGAGAACATGGCCCTGTAGAAATACTCAGCCTACTAAGCCAGCCTCCAGTTCACTGCTTAGAACATAAAAACACTCTGAAATGTTTTGAACATTGAAGATATTCAAGGCAATTCCTATTTCTTGTTATATGTTTACCCAGATTAAGACTAGGCATTAGAAGAAAATGACAATTTTTTCATTAATCCTGTGCATGTTCTAAACTCTATTAGCCAGTATTTCTTTTAAAAGCATGTATGATGATTGCATTTATGAAATGTAGTTCTATAAATTCAATGTAACTGTGTGCCCAGGAAGGTAAAAGTGGTTTGGAAATCACATCAGTTTTGGATTTTGTGACAAGTGGGTGGGAATGTGGTCTCTGCTCCTTTGGTTGCATGATGTTGAATTTGGAAGGTTGTGACAGAGAGCAATCAAGGCCCACAAACAAAGATGGCAAATTTCCTGGAAAGATTCTTGGGAATCTTACAGGCAATAATCATGTGTGTTAGGAAGAACTATTCATCTATGTGGGCACTGTGTGATATTCACAGAAATGAATATGAATGAATTTACACTATTGATTCTAGTTGTCTCTATTAGAATATAGCCCGAGTCAGTGTTAAGAAGTCTTCCATTTCTGACTCTTCCTTTTATGTACAGCTTCTTGGACACTACGACGTTACCTGTACCATGTCTTCTCCAATGTATCTCATCAACTCTCTTCATTTTCCCTTTGCCTCAGGAGGTTGCCTTTATTTATCCTTGGTGTATACAAAAGAATGAAACACTCCTGGACACTATGCCATGTCCAGCACTATGTCATTTATTCTGTGCTACTCATAGGGTTTTCAAAGGTAAATTGTTTCGGGATTGCTTCGGGAGTGTGCTGCCAGATCCTTTTCCCATTTTGGGGGTGCAGAGAATTGAAGCCAAGGCCACAGAGAGTGCTCAGAAGCACTCAACTAACTGAGCTAAATATTGGATTAGAGTATATTTAGCCTTAGTGATGCTGAAATTTACAGAAGATTACTCTTGTTCTCACCTTCACAATTTCTAGATCTGTGGTTAAAGCCAAAGCATTGCCCAGTATCCCTTAGACCTTCATTTAATTCTCTAGTTATTTTTTCCTCAAGGATTCTTTGTATTTATATTTCAACAACTTGCAATTTGATTATTCTGAAGGCTGGATCTATTCTTCTGAATTAGGAGGAGAAGGATTACCTCTACAAGATGAGAAAATAAAATTCTTGAAGATTGGTATTTCTACCTACCTCACTAGTAAGTTTCCCATGTGTCTGTCTGGGCTTGGACTTAGCTCAATTGATAGACCACTACTCTGCTCTGTGAGGACCCAGGTCTGATTTCTAACACTATGAAAATGGGAGAAGGATGTGGCAATCCACTCCTGAAGTAATCTAAAAACAGTCAGCCATTGAAAACACTATGAAGGTTGCTATGAATCAGATCTGACTCAAAGGCACCTAGCACAGCAGAAATAACACATGTCTATAAGCTTGTCATGGTGTAGGGGACTGTATGTTGCTGTGATACTAAAATCTATGAGCACAGTCTTTCATATACTAGAAGGACCATCCCTAGTGGACAGGTTTTAGCTGAGCTTCCAGACTAAGACTGACTAGGCAGAAAGACAGTCAATCTTTTCCTGAAACAATAAGCTATGAAAAGCCTATGAATATCAGAGAAGCACAGTCAAACACAGTTCCAGAATGTGAACCCCTCGGACTGGAAGGTACTCAAAAATAAGTGGAAAAGAGTTGTCCCTTCAATGTAGAGTCAACTTTAATGATGGGAATGGATTGAAGCCCCAGGGATTTACATATGCTGAGGAATGATGACTCAAAATGAGAAGAAACACAGTGGCTACAAAACTGGGTTCAAATATAAAAAGATCATGTGGATTGCACAGTGTTGGGTAGCATTTCATAGTGTTATCCACAAGATAGTTATGAGTATTCTTGACTCAATGGCACCTAAAAAGAGCAACCCTAAAAAGTATGTGTAAATTCTGCATGGATCCCTATGTGTACTATCATACCCTGTGCAAACAACAAATTTATTCAAGGGTTTATTTAAAAGAAAATGTCTTATGTAGATTATTTTTGAATTATGAGATAACCAATTTAATATTTTGTGGTTTGTTGTTGTTGTTAGGTGCCGTAGGGTTGAGTCCGACTCATAGAGACCCTCATAGGGTTTTCAATGGCTGTTTCGGGATTGCCTTGGGAGTGTATTGCCAGGCCCTTCTCCCATTTTTGTGGTGCTGGGAATTGAACTCAGGACCTGAGAGACTGCAGAGCAGTGCTCTACCAACTGAGCTAAATGCCAGCCCATTTTGTGGTTCACCTATATAATATTTTAGGTAATTTGTATTTTTAATGGCTTTTAATATACTGTTTTATGGAAGTAGGAATAGAAAGATAATACAGAAGTCTTCTCTTATGGAAACTATCAAATAATACCATTAATATCACATGCAAGCAGAATTTTACTAAAGATCATTCAAAAGCAACTGCAGCAGTATTTGGAAAGGGAAATTTCAGATAATTAAGCTGGTTTCAGAAGAGGGCATGGAACCAGAAACATCTTTGCTGATTTCAGGTAGATATTAGCTGAAAACAGAGAATACCAGAAATGTGGCTATTTATATTTTATCAACTATACAAAGGCATTTGACTGTGTGGATCATAACAAATTATGGATCACACTGTGAAGAATGGGATTACTGGACCACCTAATTGCACTCATGAGGAATCTGTACGTGAACAAGTAGGCAGTTGCTCAAATAGAATAATGAAACACTGACTGGTTTAAAGTTGAGAAAGGTGTGTGTCAGGACTATATCCTTTCACCATATCTCTCCAATTTCTATGCTCAGCAAATAATCCAAGAAGCTGGACATTATGAGGAAGAACATGACATCAGGATTGGAGGAAGACTCATTAACAACCTGTATTATGTAGATGGCACAACTCTGCATGCTAAAAATGAAGAGGATTTGAAACAATTACTGATGAAGATCATAGAACATAGCCTTCAGTATGGAATACATCCTAACATCAACCAAAGAAAAGTCCTTATAATTGGGTCAATATGCAAATTTACAACATATGGGGAAAAGATTGAGACTGTCCATGATTTTGCTTTACTTGGTTCTATAGTCAACACCTATGGAAGCAGCAGTTGTGAAATCAAAAGACACAGTGAATTTGGAAGAGCTGTGGCAAAAGATCTCTTTAAAGTATTGAAAAGTAAAGACGCCACATCAAAGAGGAAGGTGCATCTGGCTCATGCCATGGTAGTGTCAGTCGCAGCATATGGTTGTGAAAACTAGACATTGAACAAGGGGGACAGCAGAAGAATTGGTGTGTGTGAATTACTGTGCTGGGGATGATTATTGAATATATCATGGACTTCCAAAAGAACCAACAGATCTGTCATAGAGGAAGTGCAACCAGAGTCCTTATTAGAAGCAAGTATGACTAGACAGCATCTTAGGTATTTTGGACATATAGTCAGGAGAGACCAATCCCTGGAGAAGGACATAATGTTTGCAGGACTGCTAAGTCAATAAAAGAAAGGAAAACCTTCCACTAGATGGATTGACACAGTCTCTGCATCAATGACAATGAGCTTAATCATAAGACTGTATGCCTGGCCTACATTTGGGGAATGTTTCCTACTGTTGTACATAGAGTTGCTGCAAGAAGGACCCAACTTGGTGGCACCTAACAACAACAATTTCTCTTAATAAGTTTATTTATTTATTTATTTATTTATTGGTAAAGAAGATTGAAAAATAGGCAAAGACTATACATAACTTTAGATTGCTGTTGTTAAGCACCATCCAATCGGTGTCTGACTCATAGCAACCCTAGGCACAACAGGCAAAACACTATTGTCAGTGCTTCTCTGCTATTCATAGGGTTTTCGATGGCTGATTGTTTTTTGGGAGTGGTATGCCACATCTTTCTCCCAAGCCTACAGCACCAGCTGTTCCCAGGTGGTCTCTCAGACAAGTGGTAACCAGGCCTGACTCTGTTTAGCTTCTGAGATCAGACAGGTTTTAACACCACAGAGGCAGGCTAACTTCACATACAGAAAAAAAATGTAGATGATAGGATGTGACTGTTGTTGCTTTTAGGTGTCATCAAGTCCTGTTTGACTCATAGCAACCCTCATAGGGTTTTCAGTGGCTAGTTTTTTTTTCAGGATTGCCTTGGGAGTGGATTGCCACATTGTTCTCCAATTTTTGCAGTGCTGGGAATTGAATTTGGGACCTCAGAGACTGCAGAGCATCACTCTACCAACTGAGCTAAATCCCAGCCCAGAATGTGAATAGAGGACAGATAATTTGTATTTTGTTGTTGTAGGATCTCTTATGAGTCTACATTAGAACTATAATTTGAATTTAAGAGAGTATGATCAAAATTTTTCTCTAAGCAGAGAAAAAAAATTAACCTAAATAATTTGAAGGTGGACTAGGAGAATATCTCTGTGCTTGCTTAGTCTGTGTACCATCCTGAGTTCAATTCCCCAGCACTAAAATGAAAAATAAATTGTGTTACGCTCATATATTAATTTGCAAAGGCTGAGGTTTAGCTCAGTTGGCAGAGTGCTTGCTGTGCATGCTCTCAGGTACGAGGTTTGATCCCTAGCACCACAAAATGGGAGCATGACCTGCCAGCCTACTCCCTAAACAATCCCAAGACAGTCAGTCATTGGAAAACCTATCAGTAGCAGAAAAACACTGACCTGGTGCCAGGCATAGCATAGAGCTGGGGAGTGTTTTGTTCTGATGTACACAGGGTAGCTATAAGTTGGACCCAATTCAAGGTACCTAAGAACAGCAACATCAATTTTCAAATACAGCCATGACAAAGTACCACAAATTGGGAGGTTTTAGACAATATAAATGTATTACCTCACAGTTCTGGAGGCTGGAAGCGTACGAATAAATTTATTTGCAAGGTTGCCTTCTTCCGGGAGATATGAGGAGAATTAGTCACATGCTTTCCCCCAGGGGCTGGGACACTAGTTATTTCATAGCAGGGTGACACTCCTTGGCTTAAAGAAACATCACAATCATTACTGTGAACTCTGCATTCATCTTCCTGTGTGTGTGTCTGTGTCTGTTTTCTTTTTGAAAAGACAGAAGCCACATTGTGTTAGGGGCTCTACCACCCCAATAGCATCCCACCTTAAATTACATCAACTGTCTATGACCCCATTTCCTATTTCTATATTTTTGTTTCCTTTTTTAGTGGGAGATCGGATTGAATCCAGGTCTTTGTTCATGCTAAGCAAATGTCCCACCACTGAACTGTTCTTTTTTTTTTTTTTTTTTTGGCAGATTCTAAGTTGCACAGGCTGCCACTGGCCACAAACCTGTAACCCTCCTCCCCAAGTTTCCCAAGTAGGTGATGTTACAGGCATGTGACAAGGAGCCTAGCTTCCTATTTCTTAATAAAGTTATATTCTGTCATCCTGAGGGTTAAGACTTCAATGTATGAATTTCAAGTGGACATGAATCAACCCATAACAATTTATGTGGCAATTAGTTTTTGCTGAATAAAAACGCATCCTAAAATTTGGTTTTGAAGAAAAGTTGTGTATTTTACCAATGATTTTCAAGGTTGTTATATAGGACCAGAATCCTTTGGTGACATAGTTGAGTTTACTAGAGAATTTTGTGTTCAACATATGGATACACAATTCTACTTCTGAAGGTTAGTGGATTTTGGTGGAGGTGATAGGTACCACAAGGCTCATTTTGGAGGGGTTCATTATTGATCAGGCTAGCCCAGAGTTGTTCATATGTCAACAACAGGTTCCAAAAGCAATATGAGAAAACATCCAATGTGTAATCCCTTTCAAAACCTCTACTCATTGCATGTTTGCTAATGCTTCATTGATCACAGAAAGTCAGATCTATCTCAGTCATTAGAGAAATGAATCCCAAATCTTGAGGAGAGCATCTGCAACTTTGCATTGTAAGAGGCTTAGTGTAAAGACGTGAAGAATTGAGACTTTTTATAATTTACCATAGCTTGTTTGAGGACTACAATTAAGATTTATATGACTATCCAGACACATAGATTGAATCACTTTTAAATGGGTAATTCCAAACAAATTCAATGTTTTTCACTGAGCACATGAATAAAAAGGAAAACATAGAACTGGTAGTGAGTCCAAATTTAATTCTCCTATCATTGCTCCCATAATCCTTTTTCCTTGTTCCTTTGGAAGATGGTTTTCATGATCTGATTGTTTTACTCCCTGTAATTTAATGACATTTTGTAAATGCTATCAACCACTTTTCCAGGACAAGGTAAAACTACATATACAAGATGCTAATTCATTACCATGACAGAATTGTAGATTCTGCCATTCATATTATCTATTAGTCATAGTAGCTAATATCTCCATCCATCACCACAGAATAATATGCTTCTATTTTACTTTCCTTTTCTCTAAGACTACCATGATTTGAAGTTTTCATATTTGATTGGCTTTGCTCTCCTGTATTTTAGAATGAGAATTATATTTGACTTGCCATGTAGGAAAACTTTCCATTAGGTTTTTTGTTTGATGTAATTTTGTTTTGTTTTGTTTTTGATAATGAAGGGTCAATTCCTTCCTATTAAAAAAATCTGACTTCTTCTAAATAATTATATCTTTTCCTTTGAGGTTAGTGTTAGAGTTTAGACATAGATAATGGATGAGCAGTTACATTAAGTCACTCTGAGTCATGGTCCTGAGACTATCAATCTTGAGATAATATATGATTGAATGATGAAGCTAATAAAAGAGAGTCATTACTTCCAGTGGAGGCTCGCCAAAGGGGAGGCTGAATTATGACTTTATTCATAGCCCTTACAGCTCCCTAAAGCTGTCTATTGCCAGCCTTGGCTCTGCACCCTTCTTCAATGTTGTAAAATACCTAATTTGTTTTTATACAATTGTCTTTCCAATTTGCTAGCCCAACTTTCACTGCTTGCAGCTAATAAATTCCAACCCAATTACATTTATGAACTAAATCATTAGAATGTACTTAGAAAAAATTTTAATGCCCATGGAATTTCTATTTTTTTGTGTCATGTTGAATAATAAAAAATTATATTTAAGTTGTGGTCAATTTTGAATGAAAACATATATATTATATATAATGTCAACATTATCTGGCTTTGTTTCTACTTTCCATCACATGAAAAATGTACTGATTTATCATTACACTGTCATGATTAGAAACATCCATGAGACTGAAAAATGTAATTTACAAGCCAGAACTTTTATTCCCTGCATTGTTATACTGTCTGTATTATAGAATCTAAACAACGTTTTGGCAATTAACAGGAGCAAGTTGAAAATAAATAGCTAGTAACCAGTGAACTGACACCAAGAAGTTAAAAAATGTATGGAAAAATGTGGAAGTTAGGAAATAGTAGGAAAATATTTACCATACAGAGATATAACAAAGAAATAAACTTGATTATAAAGGAAAAAAAGACTAAACTTTGTCATATACTATGAAAACATATCTAAGATTTCAAATATATTTTTTTCATCAGTGACCAGCAAGCACATAATAAACACCTTCAAATAAGTAATATTACTTTAAAAAACTACAATTTTAAAAGACTACATAAGAACAATTTGTAGATGCATTTTAAAGTTCTGCTAATTTTTGTTTGCAATTAATTCCTGTTTTGTCAAAAAGATAAAGGTTTTTTCCAATAAAGATGTATATTTCCAGCACTCTTGGTACACTGTTCATATTCCTTTGATCCCTAGTATTCATGCCCTGATATTAAATGTTCATCTCTGCTTTTCATTACCTGAAATTTTTTTTTGCTGATAGATGCCAATTTCACTAATGCATATAGCAGATCAGAAATGTTAGTAATAAAATTTTTCAGCTGGGTATGATAGTACACATCTGAAATCCCAGAGGCTCAGGAGGCAGAGCCATGAGGGTCATGGATTTGAAGCCAAAGGCAGTCATGTAACTTGACCGTATCTCAATTTAAGAAATAAAAAGGGCCTTAGGGTGAAGCTCAGTGACAAATCACTTACAAATCATGTGCAAGACCCCACATTCACCCTGCCCCAGTACAGCAATAAATTAATAAATAAGTAAATAAATAATAAAATAAAAACTTTCTTGAGCATTCGTGAATGAAAGACTGAAAGTCTGAGAAATGTCCTCAACTTCCTTACTTCTTGGTTTGAGAATTTGAAGGCATGTGTTCTGAGTTGTCTATGACTGTCTTCTAGCAAGCTTAAGCACCCATCACTCACAGCACTGCCCTCCTTGATAACACATTGCTACTGGCTGCCTCTACATCTATGCTCACTTCAGCAGTCCTCCACCTTTATTTTAGAGAGCCAGGGATGGCCTCCAAAACAAATTACTTTAAATTGAATATTTATCCCAAAAGCTATTGCTTTGTGAACCAAACTAAGACCTAAGGGAAATGAATATTTTAGAAAGAAAAGAAAAAAGACCAGCAGGTACTCTACAGAGAAAAGCATGAGACTACAGAGGAGAAAAACATGATGTAGAGACCATTTATCAGTGTAGGGTATGATCATTGCTACAGTTTGAATGATTGTCACACAAAGACCTTTATGTTAAATACTTGGTGCCCACTACACATGATATTGGGAAGTGGTAGGAGGTTGAAGCCCACGTGTGTCTGTCAGTTTGTTATTAGCATTCATTTGATTAGTGCCATCTTTTGGACAAATTTCATACTACACATTGCTACCATGATTCAATTCAACCTCCAAAGTAATACATAGATAAAATCTCTTAAAATGTGTACACATTTTTGGGCACCTCTGGTATAATCATAGCTAGTAATTTGTAAAGTGCTACACAAAAAGTGTCTTCTTTTCTTTCTTTTTTTCTTTCTTTTCTCTCTCTCTTTCTTTCTTTCTTTCTTTCTCTTTCTTTCTTGCATTCTTTTTTTGTGTGTGGTATTAGCAGGCTTATCCTAGGGCCTCACACATGCTTTTATAAGTGCTCTATCACTAGGCGGCACCCCCAGCCCATTTTTCACTTTTTATTTTGAGACAGGGTCTTACTAAGTTATGCAGGCTGCCTCAGTCATCAAACTTGTGATCCACCTGCTTTCGCCCTTCAAGTCACTGGGGTTACAGATGTGTGCCACTGCATGCAGAACCATATCTTTCTTAAGATAGAAAAGGGTGCATAAATTATTTGGATGTCAGATCACTTTTCATTGATTTCAAACTAAATCATCTATCAATATAATTGAAAAAGGAAGACTCATACTGTCAAGAATAAAAATTTCACAACACTTCTAATTTTTTCTTCCTCTCAACTCAAATATTTGATTCTGATCTCCTTTAATAATAGATAGAAAAAATCTTAATAATAGAGAAGAAAATATATGTCATATATTTTCATATGTCAATGTTTAAGTAACTATTAAGTAACTATTATTATATTTTAATTTGATATCCCATCAGCTATCCACAAATACGTCCTAGAGACTCCTTCATTTACATATACTTCATTTACATATACTTCATTTACATATACATATACTTGGTCCATCACATAATTACTAAATAATATTGAATACTGAGCACTATTTACAGAGTTGTTGGCCTGGAGTGTCCCAACACTGGAAGAGAGATAGAAGAAAGGAGTTTCATGGCAGCAGATAGTCATATTGCAGGGTAACTGAATTTGACCTTAAATTGGGCCTCAGTTAGAAGCAACATGAGACCCAGGCCAGGAGAAAACAACTCAGCCTCATCTGCTTTTGCTCCCCATTGCACAAACATGATCAGAATTAAGTGACCTGAAAAAAATGCTTTATAATAATGAATTAAAATGTAAGAAATGAAGATATTTAAATTTCTTTTTATTTATTGAATAATGATTATTTCTATTTACTTTTCTGTCTTAAAATAATAAAATATCTCCTTTTTTTCTTTTTTTTTCTGTGTCTCTTATTATAAACTCTTCTATTAGTTGAGAATTCCAAATAATCTTATACTTAAGATATTTTCTGAAGTGGCCAATTTAATTTTGATTGGTGAAGATGCCTGATTATATTCACATCTACAGAGCTGTACACTAAACAGTGAAAGGATCAACAAAATTTATCTTTCTTAAAATGTCACATTGTTGTTGTGTGAGGTGCCATGTGTCTGTGTCCAATTCATAGCGACTCTATGACCCTATGTAAAACAGGTGAAACAGTATTGTCAGTGCTTCTCTGCTATTCATAGTGTTTTCAGTGGCTTTGTTGTGAGGTAAAAAGTCACAGCCTTCCATAAATCAAAGTATCTGCCATTTTATCTTATTTTATTTTATTTGTATTAGTTTCTACAAATATGTAAGTGGGAAGAGTACCACTGAAGTTCCTGAGGCATTGAGCTATGGCCAAAGCTCCTTTTTATTTTATGTATTGAAACAGGGTTTCAGCTGGCCGTGGTGGCGCACGCCTGTAATCCTAGCGGCTCGGGAGGCGGAGGCAGGAGAATCGCAAGTTCGAGACCAGACGCAGTCTGCGTAATTTAGCGAAACTCTGTCTCAAAAAGTAAAAAAAAAAAAAATGGGCCGGGGGCGCAGCTCAGTGGTCCAGCACTTGCAAAGCATGCAGGCGCGAGGCCCTGGGTTCAATCACCAGTACCGCAAAAAAACAAAAACAAAAAACAAACAAACCAAAAAAACAGGGTTTCACTAAGTTGTGAGGGCTGCCTCTAGCCTGGAACTCTCAATCCTCCCACGTTAGACTCCAGAGTCACTAGGACTACAGGTATGTGGCATGGCTAAATATGAATTATTTATAGAAATGATCATATCCCAAAACTCTCTGAGTGCTTGACCCTCACTTATTAACATAACTCCAGTGTGCATCAGCCAGTGTTGTTGCTGTTGTTAGGTGCCTAAAGAGTCTGTATTTGACTCATAACAACACTGTACAACAGGCAAAACACTATTGTCAGTGATTCTCTGCTATTCATAGGGTTTTCAATGGTGAAGTGTTTTGGGAGTGGGTTTCCAGGTCTTCTCCCAAGCCTACAGTATCTGGTGTTCCCAGGCAGTCTCCCATCCAAGTACTAACAAGGCCCAACCCTGCTTAGCTTCCGAGATCTGAGGGGCTCAGACAGACAGCACAGTGCTTTGGCTGCAGGGACTCAGCCAGAGTAAGCACTATAAAATCAGCCTCTAGATAGAAGTTTTTTTTCAAAGTGACACCATAAAATAAATAAGTCTTAAACAATTACACTGTTCAACCATTTAGTCTCATACATCCTAGTGTTTGGTCACAGCAATGAATTAAGGGTAAATTCTAGAGCAAGCATGATTGAATAAACACTTGTATTAGGACTTTCCAGGAAGCAATACACTCTGCAATTTGTCCAGAGATTCACTGCTTGTCTTATTATAAAACAAAGTAAAACACTTTTAAAAATCTGTAAGAAGGCATAAGTAGCACAGATTACCAGACAACTTGCCAGAAATGAATGAAAACTGTAAGAAAGTCCAAAAATAAAGATTGGGAAAATGTCTTCCTAAAGCAACAGTGATAAAATATGTAGATTTACAATGTCTAATGCCTGCCAGTCAGAGAAACTTAAGTTCTTACTTGTGAATGGAGCACTTAACATTATCTAACATCTCCAGCAGACAAATATAAGACTCTTTAAAAAGTACACCAGTGTCTAAAATTAAAGTTAAGAGAAACCATAATAAAAGAAAATGAAAAGATTTTCTGTGGAAGTCTAAGCTCCACATCTTAAGACTAAGCAAAAGGAAATGAGAGCAGTGAAGTGAGACTCTGAAGGAGAGTGGATTTATTACTTCTTCCAGAGCTTCAGCTAATTCACTATCAAAGCCCACATCTATTTAGAGACTTAAAACATCATTCAACCATATACTCAGTGACACAGCAGGACTGTTTTATGAGGTAAAACTTTTGTGATTTCCATTT
>VMDO01007689.1:0-89349 GCA_007922755.1 Pedetes capensis | reverse complement strand
AGATATTGTTCGTAACCATTGTGTATGGCTGTTTATACCTAGTTGAGAAAACTCTGAAAGACAGATGCATAAAGCTTGCCTTTGTTTTGCCTAACTTAGAACTCTTAGCTTGGAAAAGGAGCTACAAGAAGGACCTTCCTCAAGCAAATAAACAAGCTGCTGACAGTGGTACAAAAGAAAATAGCTGGAACAAACAACAGACACACAAGGAAGAAGAGCTAGGAAATGAGATAGTTTTAAAAGAGTGGCAATGAAAAGGTCCCACGTGTCCCAGGAAATCTAGAAAGTCAGATACATACTCATACATGCTCAGAAAATACCTAAGAATACCTAAACTTTTCATCTGAATGACTGGATCAGAGTAAGCAAGAAATGAAGGCTAAGGTAAAGTTTTAAATGTCTTGGCTGAATGCTGAAAGAGTGTCATCACACAGTGGATTTTCAAAGACGTTGAAAGCATCTTACTTTATTTCATTTTAGTTTCTTGGCTCCAGATATTTGAGGAAATGTCTCTTAAAACAGTAGGTTACCACTAAAGTAAAGGAAAAGAAGGAGATGTGGATGATCACATATATCAAAGAAGATCATCTTTACAAAAACGATTTAGAAGAGTCACTAAGTGAACAACTGAAATCCACAGGAAAAAGCACAACAAATTTAGAGAGGGGTGAAAATCTGATTTCGAGAGTTACTATATAATGTCTAGTTCCCAATAAAAAATCATGCTGCATTCAAAGAAATAAGAAAGTATGACAGGACAGACTCTTAGAAAATAAACAGCTGGGTATGGTGGCACATACCTTTAATGCCAGTGACGTAAGAGGCTGAGGCAGGAAGAGCACAAGTTCAAGGCCAGAGGCAGCCTGCCTAACTTAGTGAGACCATCTGAAAAATAAAAATAAAAAAATAGGCTAGGGGTGCAGCCCTCAGTGGTACAGTACTTAAAAAGTATGTGTGAGGCTCTAGGTTTAACCCCCAAGTACCACAAAAAAGAAAAAGAAAGAAGTAAAGAGAAAGAAAGGAAGGAAGGAAGAAACAAAGAAACAAAGAAAATAAGTTAACTGAAACTGTCATGAGGAAAGACAACGGACTTATTAAATAAAGACTGAAAATCAGCCAAGCATGGTGACACACACACACGTAATCCCAGAATTTCAGAGGCTGAGGCAGGAGGATCAATATGAGTTCAAGGCCTGCCTGGGCTATGTAGCCAGTTCCAGGCTAGGGGTACAGAGCAAGACTCTGCCAAAAAAAAAAAAAAGACCTTAAATCAATCGCCTTAAATAGGAACAAAGAAAAATCATGGATAAATAACGACAGAAAAGCAGAAGAATGATCTTTCAATAAATAGAGAATTTCAGTAAAGACAAATTGTGTAAAGAAACTAGCTGTAAATTGTGGGACTGAAATATACATGAGTGAAAGGAAAAAAACTCTAGAGAAGCTCAAGAAGACATTTGCACAGACAGAGGAATGGATCAGTAAAATTAAAGATGTTCAAGTAGAAATATCCACTGATATGCAGAAAGAAAAACAAAAATGAACCAGCTGTACGCCTGCAGTCCCAGTGACTTGAGAGACTGAGATGGGAGGATCACGAGTTCCAGGCCAGAAGCAGCCATTTAGTGAGCAATTAGTGAGCAATTTAGTGAGACATTGCCTCAAAATTAAACAAAACAAAACTAAACTAAACAAAAAACAAAACAAAAAAACCCTAAAAGGGGCTGGGGATGCAGCTCAGTGGTATAGCTCTTGCCTAGCATGGGCAAGGCCCTGGGTTCTACTCCCAGGATGAAACAAAGGAAGGAAGGAAGGGGGGAAGGAAGGAAGGAAGGACAGAAGGAAGAAAGGAGAAAGAAAGAAAGGAGAGAAAGAAAGAAAAGAGAGAAACATGAACAAAGCCTGATAAAATTTTGGGACAGTATGAAGCATACCAACATCTGCATCATGGGAGTGCCTGATGAGGGGACAGAGAGAAACAAGAAGCAACAATATTTGAAGAAATAATGGCTGAAAAATCATTCAAATTGGAGATTGTTGTTGTTAGGTGCCATGGAGTCGGGTCCCATGCATAGCAACCCTGTGTACAACAGAATGAAGCACTCTTGGACACTGTACCATTCCCAGCAATATTGTCAGGGCTTCTCTGCTTTTCGCAGGGTCTTCAATGGTAAAAATACATGAATTTACAAATTGAAGACGTGTAACAATCACCATGTAGTATAAACACAAGGAGATCCACACACAGACACATTATTTTCAAACTGTCAAAAACCAAAGACAGAGTGAGAATCTGAAAAGCAATAAGACAGGAGTGATACATTATTTAAAAGAGGTCTCAATTACATTAATAGCCAATTTCACATCAGAAACCTTGTAGATCTAATGGTGATAGGATGACATATTTAAGTTAACCAACAATTACATGTCTGCCAACACGATCCTTCAATAGTGAAGATAGAATTATGACATTTCCAGGTAAACAAAGGCTGAAATAGTTCATTCCTAGCAGACTTGCCCTACAATAAACGCTAAAAGGAATCCATCTTTCAGAAATAAAAGGATGCTGTACAGCAAATTGAAGTCAAAATTTCTGTGTTGTCATTCCAATGCTGTGAAAAAAATATGTAAGAAAAATCAACTGAAAATAAGGAAACATTTATTTTGGCTCACAATTTCAGGGGTTTCATTCTATGACTACATGGACCCATTGCTTTGGATCTGTTCTTAGGCAGAATATCATGGCTGGGAGTTTGTGGTGATGGAATAAAGCTGATCACCTCATGGCAGCTGGGAAATGAAGAGAAAATGGAGGGAGGGAAGATGAGGTCTCCAAGTCCCCTTTATGGTGTACCCTCAGTGATCTCACTTTTTCCACTAGGCCCCACCTCTTAAATGGTCCACAACCTCCCAGTAGGTCCATAAGCTGGTGTCCAAGTAGCCTTTGAGGGACATTTCAGATCCAAACAGTAACATATAAAAGAAATATAGAACATTGGTAAATGTTATTACATTGTTGTTGTTGGGTACCATGAAGTCAGATCCAACTCATAGTGACCCTCTGTACAGCAGAAAGAAACACTCCCCAATACCGTGCCAGGAACACAATCTCTTTTATGTTTAAAGCCATTGTTGCAGCTACTGTGTCAATGCGTCTAGCTGAGGGTTTTCTTTTTTTGTTGACTCGCCATTCTCCCGAACGTGATGTCCTTCTCCAGGGATTGGTCCCTCTTCACAATATGTCCAAAATACATATGATGCAGTCTAGCCATCCTTGCTTCCAAGGAGCTGCTTGCACTTCTTCTAGGATGAAATATATGTGTTAATGGCTTGCAATGTATGAAGATGAAATTTTAAAGAACAAAGAGTGTAATGGAAATGTATAGCAACAAAGTCATTGAGTAATATTGAAGATAAGTTGGTATTAATTCAAATTGAGTGATCATTAGCCTATGATACTGACTGTAGTCCTCAAGGTAATGACTAAGAAAATTGGTAAAAAAATACATAAAAGGAAATGAGAAGAGAATGAAACAATAGACCACAACAAATCAACTAAATCCAAAATAAGGCAGTAATCTAGTACTTGAGGAATAAAAAAGGTGTATATAAAGCAAACAGCAAAACGATGGAAGTATTTTCTTATCAATAAATTCTATATTTTTCCATTGATTAAACATTGTGATTAAAAGGCATAGATTAGCAGAATTAGATAAAAATTAATATGATCCACCTATACATTGTTACAGGCTGGGATTTAGCTCAGTTGGTAGAGTGCTGCGCTGCAGTCTCTGAGGTCCCGAGTTCAATTCCCAGCACCGCAAAAATGGGAGAAGGGCCTGGCAATCCACTCCCAAGGCAATCCCGAAACAGTCTGCCATTGAAAACCCTATGAGGGTCGCTGAGTCGGATACCGACTCAATGGCACCTAACAACAACAACATACATTGTTACAAGAAACTACTTCAGATCCAATGACACACATAGATTGAAAATGAAAGGTGGTGCTCGCCTGTAATCCCAGTGACTCAGGAGGCAGAGGCAGGAGGATCGCAAGCTCGAGACCAGAGCAGTCTGCATAATTTAGTGAGGCCCTGTCACAAAAAAGTAAAAAAAATGGGCTGGGGCTGTAGCTCAATGGCACAGCACTTGCAAAGCATGCAAGCAGGAGGGCCTGGGTTCAACCCCCAGTACCACAAAAAAAAGTGAAAGGATGAAAATATAAACACTAACACAAATAAAGTGGGAACAGCTGTACTAATATCAGAGAAGAAATAGATTTTACATAAAAATTGCTACAAGAGGCAAAGAAGGACATTATATATCAATAAATACCTTGAAAAAGATGATGAGTGTTGTGGCACACACCCATAATCCCAGCTGAGGTAGGAGGATCAATAATTTAAGGCTAACACAGGCTATATAGTGAGACTTTGCCTCAAGAAACGAAGAAACATTAAACCAAAACAATAACAAAGAAAAAGATATAACAATTATAAAAATATACTTATTTATCAAGAAAGCCCCAAAATATATGAAGCAAGAACTAACAGAATAGAAAGTAGAAATAGACAGTGCTACAGGATATTGGAAGACTTCAATACTTTGCTTGCAATGGGGAGAGAACAATGAAAGAGGAATACTTGAGCAATGCTATAAGCCAATTAGAACTAACAGACATATACAGAACACTTCTCCCAATCACACTTCATTTGAGCACACACTTATCAGAGATGATATACGGATGGCAAGTAAGCACATGAAAAGATGTCCAACATCATTAACTGTATGAAAAGTACATGTTAATATAATAAGGAGGTACCACTACACATTTGCTAGAATGGCTTAAATGAAAATTACTGGCACTACTAAATGCTAGCAAGGGTGCTAAGCAAATGAAAGTCATACATTCCTGGTGAAAATGCCTTAGCATATATATTATTGTTGTTAGGAGCCACTGAGTCAGGCACCACTCATAGCAACCCTGTGTACAACAGGATGAAACACTCCCTGACACTGTGCTATGCTGGCACTATGTCAGCGCTTCTCTGCTATTCATAAGGTTTTCAGTGGCTGAACATTTTTGTGGAATTTCTTTGGGAGTAGATAGCCATGACCTTTTCCCATTTGTGCAGTGCTAGGGATAGAACCTAAGGCCTCAGTGAGTGCACAGCAATGCTCTCCCAACTGAGCCAAACCCCAGCCCTAACACATATAGTAAACTGGAAATTTCTTATAAAGTTAAAACGTGCACCTGTATATGTACATGACTTGTCAATCCAACTCCTGGGTATTTGCAGGAAAAGGAAAATTTGTGTTCACAGAAAACTCTTTACCTGAATATTTACAGTAGTATTATTTATAATAGCCCCAAACTACAAACAACCCAAATGTCTATAAGTGAGTGAATGGGACAGCCAACTGTCCTCAGTAGAACTGTGTCATGGAATACCATTCAGCCGTAAAAGGAACAAGCAATTGACATATACAACAACTTGAATGAATCTCAAAGGCATTCCACTAAATGAATTAAAGCCGCTTCAAAAAATTGTATCTGTTATGGCTCCATTTATGACATTCTGGGAAAAGCAAATCTATGGGGATAGATAGTAGACAAGTAGTTTTCAGTGGCTAAGGGCATGGGGAATGTGTAACTAAAAAAGGATGGCACAGGTAGTTGCTCAAAGTGATGAAATTGTTTTGTATCCTGATTGTAGTGATGTCTGCATGAACATATACTTGTGTTAAAACTTATACAACTGTGTAACTCTACACCTAGAAAAGTTAATATTTCTCCATGCCAATTCAAAAATACATTTAATCACATTAAGAAAAAAGATAAGGAAAAAGAAGGCCTGTGCCTAGAATATTCTATCTAAAGAAATCAATCTCACTCAGAAAATCAGTGAGGACCTAGCATGGTCTTAAAATGAAATAAAAGAACAGAAGCCAGATAAGAGAGGATAGACTGATTTAGCAAAAGGACAACACGAAAAATATCTTTAAAAGAAAGGGTGAGATCTTAGACATCATGCTACATGCATGAGTAAGAAAATGAGACAATTCTAAAAGGAAAAGCACATGTGCTTCAGTTTTACTAGTGAATCCAGAGCTGAGGTGAGACAAGTCTTTTTTCTTCACAGGCATGGTGGTTCTTTTCCACCTCCTTTGCCTGGGAGAGTAAACTAATTCTAAAGGACTGAGTACGTTAATGGAGATACCTGAAGGGTGGTATCAATCCCTCCAGGGTTGGTAGGCATACTCTCCAGTTGAGCCTCAGAGGTTCCTCAAAAATACTCCCTGGTTAATAAACCCCATTGTTACATTTAAAAAGCAAACGACTCCCCTTTACAAGCTTATACACTTTTATTTTACTATTATCTTCCTGTTCTGTGTACACAAGCACATCTTTTGATGGAACAGGTATCCAAGTTATGGGGCCTCAGTGGATTATGAGAATTCTGTTACTTGTTTAAGAATAACAAAATTTATTCTCTATAAATCATATCATAACTACAATATGCATTGTTAGTGGTGCAGTTTACCATGCCCATTGTGTAGCAACAATAAAAAAAATTTAGAGACACCACTGAAGAGAAGGGAGGTGGAGAAAGTGATTTAAGAAAGCTTGGACTGAGTTGAGAAGACAAGGAAGATTAGCACCAACTATTTCAAAAACTACTCAGTAAGTTTCAGAAGGACACAACTTTTATATACATAAAGAGGTCATTATCTTCATTCTAAAGAAATATGCAACAAAACTGACATGAGCTCTAAGAAGAGACATCACAGAGATTAACCACATTAACGGAGAATCAGCCAGGGTAATAAGTCTGATCCTTAGTTAAATGTTACTTTGATAGGAAAATATCTGCTTGAATGGGCCCAGACAATTTAGGGGAGTGGAGGTGGACAAGATTTCTCTGCATGGTGGATTCTTTTATAAGAACCACAACTTATGTTTCATGTGTCTCACTAAGGAAGAACCCACAAAACTGAACTTTGGAGTTTTTTTTAAGTCAAAAGACAAAAAGCAAAGAGAAAGTAAAGTCAGAAGACTCTCAGACTCAGCACACGAAGACAAAAGGAGAGAAAATTTAAGAAAATTCAACCATTAGAAACTTAGCTAAACCTTATTGAAAGGACAAAAGAAAGTGAGAGAAGACTAAGGCATACTCCAGTATTCCAGAAAAGCAGTTCAAAGCCTGCAATCATCAAAATCTTATGGAAAAATAGAACTGTAATTTACATCACCAGGGAAAATTTCTTCCAATCATGTTTTTGTTTTTATCCTCTTCTGGCCTTTGTTGTGGTATTTTTTACTACCATATATGTTATATATCCCATTCTGCACTGTTATTTCTTCTAAACATTCAATTATCTTTTAGAGTTTTAAGTAATAAGACAGCAACAAGTCTTGTATACTTCCTCATTTAGTCACCTCTCTGGTGTTCTTCATTCTTTTATGTAGACCCATATTTCCATCTGGTATCATTTTTCTTTCTGCCTGAAAGAAAGCCTTTAACATGTCTTATAGTGTCAGTTCTTTGATTGATGGCTTTTCTTTTTTTCCTCATTGTGGGTTGTATTTTCCTGCTTCTTTGCATACCTGGTAATTTTTGATTGGATGCCAGACATTGTGAATTTTACTACGTTGGGTACCATATATTTTTGTATTCCTATAGATATACTTGAACTTTGTTCTGGGACACTGTTCAGTTACTTGGAAACAGTTTCATCCTTTTAGGTTTTCCTCTTATGATTTGTTGAACAGGTCCAGAGCAATGTCTAGTCTAGGGCTAATTCTTCCCCACCTGCAGCTGTAGCCCTGTGACATCGGATCCCGTCAGATCTCGGAAGCTGAGCAGGGTCGGGCCTGGTTAGTACCTGGATGGGAGACCACCTGGGAACACCAGAAGCTGTAGGCTTGGGAGAAGGACCTGGCAACCCCCTCCCAAAAATCAATCTGCCATTGAAAACCCTATGAACAGCAGAGAAGCACTGACAATAGTGTTTCACCTGTTGTACAGAGGGTTGCTATGAGTCGGATACCGACTCGACGGCACCTAACAACAACAACAACAATTCTGCCCCATTATTGAGGCAGGACACTTCTATGTACTTTACCTAATGTGTTGTGAATTATGAGGCTTTCCAGTGTGGCTGGTTGGGAACAGGCACCATTCTAGCCCTGTGTAAGCACCAAAGCCAGTTACTTGTACTCCTTTTGGATACTTCTTTCCCTAGTCTTAGTTCTTTTCCTCATATGTACCTGCTAATCAGTACTCCACTGAATACTCAGGGAGATCCCTCTGCAGATCTACACACTCCACTTTCTCAACTCAGGGAGTCTGTCAGACTGACTGTGTCCTTCCTCCTAGAGCCATCAAAAAACTCTCTCAAGTCAGTGAATCAGAAAAATCATACAGCCAACCTCACCCATTTGCCACCTCTTAGGGACCCCTGTAAGGGCTCGGATTTAGTTCAGTTGGTAGAGAGTCGCTCTGCAGTCTCTGACTTCCTGAGTTCAATTCCCAGCACCACAAAAATGGAAGAAGGACATGGCAATCCACTCCCGAGGCAATCCTGAAACAGTCAGTCATTGAAAACCCTATGGGTTGCTATGAATTGGATATGACCCAACAGCACCCAACAACAACAACAACAACAACAACAACAACAAGGGACCCCTGTACTTTGCCACCCAATTCCCAGTGTTGTGAAAATCATTGTTTCATATAACTCCAATTTTTTTTTACTTTAACTTACAAAAGCAAGAGAATTATTTTTTCTGCCACAGTTCCTTGCCAGGTGAGCTTCCTCAGCATGGCTACTGACTTCATCCTTCATCAAATAAGTGGGCAAAATCTCTAGAGTAGTTCTCCTAGCAAAATGTGTTTCATGTTTATTAGCATATATTTGCTGCAAAATTAATACTCTTCATTATGACATTTTCATGCATGTATATCCTGTATCTGATGATAGTCATTCTCCCATTACCCTCTCTTATCTCCTTTCCGCCTTCTACTGGTCCCTTGTTTCCAAATAGTCCCTTTTCTACTTTCATGTCATGTATATGTCATCTAGATTCTGCATATAAGAGAAAACAAAAGGAAGAAAATTTGATGACTAATTCTTATATGCTTTTACTTCCTTATACTTTTTAGATTTGAAGTTCTCCTAGAATCTTCAAACTGGAAGATTTGCATTTGAGTTCAGAGCTTCTCTATTCTGTTGGCACTTCATTTTGATGTTTAATCTCACTGCAGTAATTCTAGCGAACCACATTGCTTATCTGGCTGTACATTATTTTTGCGGGGAAACAGGATGAGTTTTAAGGTTTTAAAGCCTTGGGGTTTCAAGCCTCAGGTTCCTTCATAAAATATATATGCATTAAGTATCTGCTATGTGTCACAAACTAAAGATAGAGCAGTGAGGATCCAGACAAAAATCTGTGTTCTCATGTCCTAAGTATTTTAGGAATAGACAGAAAAATGTTAATAAGTAAATCTACTGAGTAAAAGATATGATGAATTTCATCAGAGTAAGTACTAAGTAGAAATAAGCAATCCAGGGAGTGGTTGCATTTTAGATATGATGATCGCACTTGAGATATAGGTCACACTTGACCTAAGATCTAAAGGAGATGGGAAAGTGAACCACATAGATATCTGGGAGGTGATTGGTCCATGCAGGGGCACCCTAAGTGCAAAGATGTGGGGTGAGGCCTAAACTGCCTAGACTGATAGGAGCAGCAAGGTGGCCTGTGCAGCTGAAGAGGAGCGAGGCAAGGGAGGAGCAGCTGGAGATGAGGGCAGTGAAGTATCAGGGAACCATATCATGCAGTCCACAGAGTGGACAGAGGGATTTCTCTTTTTCCGGGAGAGATGGAAAATCAATGGAGGGCTTGAGCAAAGGAATGACATGATACTGCTTATGTTTTAGCAAGATCACTTTGGCTACTGGCCATAACATAAACTAGTGGCAAGTTGAGCGTCAAAATACAAAGCATAAAACCAGTTAAGGGGCTGCTTCAGTAATCCAGAGGTAGAATGATGATAGCTTCAACTAAAGTAGTCACAGCAAAAGTGGTAAGAAGTGATTGAATTATGGGCATCTTTTTAAGGTAGAGCCAATGAGATTTGCTGGTGAACCATTTCATTTAATACTGTAAAGGAAAGACAGGAGTCAAGGTAATTTTTGATACAAAGGGCTAGAGAAACTAAAAGAACAGAGTTGCTATTACTGAGAAAGAAAAGACTAGGAAAATCAGTTTTTAGGATAGAAGATCAGGAGTTCTAGACATGTTAAGTTTGAGATGTCAACTTGACATCCAAGTGGAGATATCTGGCAGATGGTTGGATATATGAGTGTGGAGTTGTATAGAGGTATCTGGGCTGCAGAAATAAAAGTAGGAGTTATCAACATGAGTGATGGCAATTGTAGTAGATAAGAGGTACCAGGATTGAGCCCTGTGGAACTATGATATTTAGGAGCCAGGAAGATCAGGGGGAAATTAGCAAAGGCATTTGAGAAAGAACAGCAAGTGAGGTGGAACAGAGTGTTTTGTAAGCCAAGTTCAAAGAGGAAAATGCAATAAATTTTGTCAAATGCTGTTGATAGGTCAAATAAGATGAGAACTGAGTATTAATCACTTGCCTCAAGGAGGTCATTGATGACCTTGATAAATGCACTTTCAATGGAGGAACAGAGTGAAACACTGTTTGGCATGGGTTCATGAGAGAATGGGAAGAGAGGAATTGGAAACAAGGAATATTGGTAACACTTGCAAGTTGTGCTGTAAGCAGAAGGCATAGAGGGAGGCAGTACATAGACAAAGGAGTTTTGCTTTGTTAGGGTAGTTATGTTACATTTTATCTTATTTTGGTTTTGGTTTTTGAGACAAGGTCTCACTATGTAACACAGACTGGCCTAAAACTTGCTATGTAGCCCAGGCTGGCTTCAAAGTCAAGATCCTGTTGCCTCAGCCTCCAAAGTGCTGGAATTACAGGTGTGCACCACCGTGCTTAGCCTGTTATGTTTATAAGATAGGAGAAATGTTGGAGTGTAGGAAATCTCCAATAAAGAAAGAAAAATTGATAACCCATAGAGAAGAGTAAAGAATTGCTGGAGTTATGTCCTTTCATAAGGGAGAGGGCATTTGCTCTAGTGTACAGAGAAAGGTCCTCTACTAGGAGCAGGGACAGTATATCCATAGTAACAGAAGGGAAGGCAGGATATAATGGGCCAGTAGGTGGGTACACATAATGATTTGAGCTTCTGAAAAACCTCTTCCAAGTGCTTCTATCTTCTTAGTGAAATTAGTATACAAGATAATCATCTCAGAGTGAGCATGAGAAAGGAGATGTTCACATTTAAGGAAAGAGTATGAAATAGCTGTCTATGAGAGTAGAAGAGTGAATTGACTAGGAAAATCTATTGTGATTGGCAGCAGCAGTAAAGACCCACTTGAAGTTTGTTGCCATAGGCATACAGTGAGGTAATTCTTTAGGTTTGTGTGTTTTGCTCTAGCTACAGTCATCCAGTTTTCAAGTTTCATAAAATTAATGTATGGCTCTTAATAATTTGGGGGAGCCAAAACCATCTACATTGTTGTTGTTGTTGTTGTTAGGTGCTGTTGAGTTGGTATCCGACTCATAGCGACCCTTATAGGGTTTTCAATGGCTGACTGTTTCGGGATTGCCTTGGGAGTGGATTGCCAGGTCCTTCTCCCATTTTTGTGGTGCTGGGAATGGAACTCAGGACCTCAGAGACTGCAGCGCAGCATTCTACCAACTGAGCTAAATCCCAGCCCTCCAGTAATCCTAGTAGGATAATCTCAGTGAAAAGCGGTATTGGGAAAGTAGTCTCATGGAGGGAATCCCCATATAGCATTATAGGAGAGTCATATCCCTGGCAGCCCATATCCTTAACTGTTAAGAGAACCAATAGGGAAAGTTGGAGACATTTAATCCCCTACTCTTCATGGCTGCATGTGAAATGATTTCTTAATCATTCCTGGACTGTTTCCCCATCTCTTACTCATTGATCCCCATTGTATAAGTAACTTAATTAAATGATGATGGATAAATAACCAGGGTACTTTGCTTTGGCCTCCTCCTCCCTTCTACTTAGGGATGTGCCTGCCTATGTGGAAAGGTGCTTTATGGTCTGTTCATTCCACTTTCCCAAAGGATTAGTGGGACAGGATGTATTTCGATGGAGTAGACCTAAAATTTTTTGGAGTAGGTAGCAAGTGGAGGTAACACTGGGTAAAGGTTCTCAAACTTAAGCGATGCTCTACCAATAGCTTTGACTAGTAAAGCAGATTATTTTTATTTCCATTTGCCTTAACCCTGGCTCTATCTCTCAGTTGGCACTAACCTCAAATAGGAAGCACACAAATATTTAATTCCTTAAAACTCCCACACAAGTATTTACATTGTTCAAAATAAAACTAATTACTTAAGCTTATGAGAAATAGAACCACACAATGTTAAACTCTATAAGTATATAATAAAGTAGGAAACTAACAGAACTAACTGAAACACAATGGGTGCTAATTAAGGATATATGGAATGGCTTTTGTGCACAGGCAAAGATAGCAGTCTAACAAGCCCAAGATCTTCCACAAGCCTCATTTTGTTTATATACAAATATTTTGGAGTAAGTTGTTTCTTAATTGCTAAAAATTTCATTGCAAACGAAAACTATAAGCCATTTTTCTACAACTTAACTATATAACACAAGATGTAGACTAGTAAATATATAATTAGATATACTTCCCAAATCACCCCTAATTATAATAGTTATGCTAGGGCTAATGAGAATTCAAATAAGCCCTGACACTTAGTGCTTGCTTTCTTCCAAGCACTATTTTCTATGTTTCGTATGTATCATCTCATTTAATCTCCATAGTGACTACATGAGGCAGGTGTTACTATCTGTATTTTATAGATGAAGGAGCTTGGACAAAGTTAATCAAACTCAACTGAGATCACACAGATGATAAGATGGCAGAACAGAAATTCCAACTGAGGAATTCAGATAAAGCCTGCCTTTATAACCAATTAAACAATACTGTCCAATAGCCAGTGATAAAATGGGCAATGTATGCTTCCTAGGGAACTTCCAGAAAGTCAAACCAGATTCAGAAGAGGGTGTAGAACCAGGGACATCATTGCTAAATATTGGCCAAAAGCAGAGAATACTAGAAATAGGTCTACCTATGTTTTATTGACTATGCAAAGGCATTTAACTGTGGAGATCACAAAAAAATATGGCTAAATTAGTGAAGAATGGGAATACCAGAACACTTAATTGTACTCATGAGGAAACTGTACATAGACCAGGAAGCAGTTGTTCAAACAGAACAAGGAAACACCACTTGGTTTAAAGTCAGGAAAGGTGTGCATCAGGGCTGTATACTTTCACTGGACTTCTTCAATGTCTATGCAGAAAAAATAATCTGAGAAGCTGAACTTTGTGAAGAAGAAAATGGCATCATGATTGGAGGAAGACTCATTATCAACTTGTGTTATGCAGATGACACATCTTTGCTGGCTGATAGTGAGGTGAATTTGAAATATTTACTGATGAATATCAAAGAGCACAGCCTTAAGTACGGATTGTGCTTCAACATCAAGAAAACAAAAGTCCTTATAATTTGGGTCAGTAAGCAACTTCAAGATAAGTGGAGAAAAGATTGAAGTTGTCTAAAATTTTGCTTTACTTGACTCTACAATCAACACCCAAGGAAACTGTTGTTGTTAGGTGCCATCAAATCAGATCTGACTCATAGCAACCCTATGTACAACAGGATGAAACACTACCTGACACTGTGCCATGTCCTGCAGTGTGTCAGTGTTTCTCTGCTATTCATAGGATTTTAAATGGCTAATTGTTTTGGGAGTGGGCTGCCTTCTCCCATTTTTTTCAGTGCTGGGGATCGAACCGAGGGCCTCAGATCACACAGATCAGCACTCTACCAAATGAGCTAAACCCCAGCCTAACCATGGAAGCAACAGTCAAGTAATCAAAAGATGCATTGCATTTGGCAAAGCTGTTGCAAATGACCTGTTTAAAGTGTTGAAAAGTAAAGATGTCACATTGAAAAACAAAGGTGTACCAGACTCATGCCATGATATTTTCAGTTGCAGCATGTGCTTGTGAAAGCTGGACAATGAATAAGGAAAACAGGAGAAGAATTGATGCTTTTGAATTATGGTGCGGGAGAAGAATTCTGAATATACCATGGGCTCACAAAAGAACTAACCAATCCATCCTAGAAGAAGTGCAACCAGAGTGCTCGTTGGAAACAAGGATGGCTAGACTTCATCTTACATATTTTGGACATGTTCTCAGGAGAGACCAATCCCTGGAGAAGGATATCATGTTTGGGAGAGTGGTGGGTCAACAAAAAAAAAGAGAAGGCCCTCAACTAGATGTATTGACACAGTAGCTGCAACAATGGGCTTAAACATAAATAAGATCGTGTGCCTGGCACAGTGTTGGGGAGTGTTTCATTCTGTTGTACATAGGGTCACTATGAGTTGTACCCAACTTGACAGCACCTAACAACAATTTTGGGGCTGGGATTTAGCTCAGTTGGTAGAGAGCTGCGCTGCAGTCTCTGAGGTCCAAGTTCAATTCCTGGCACTGCAAAAATGGGAGAAGGAACTGGCAATCCACTCCCAAGGCAATCCCAAAACAGTCCACCACTGAAAACGCTATGAGGGTCTCTATGAGTTGGATACCGACTCGACAGCACCTAACAACAACAACAACAACAACAACAATTATAGCAAGATCACTAAAGTACATACCATGGAAAATTACTGAAGTCCATGGAAACATAACATTCATAATCTTCTCAAAGTAACAGAAATGAACAGTCCATGGACAATGGACAATGTAAGTATATATACTCACTCTTCCTTATTGGATACCCCCTGCCAAATTTTTTGAGACGGATTTAAGGAGAGTTGGACCTTTCACCTTTAGTCAGGAAAGCAAATCCTAATCTCTGTAATTTATAAAACAACAGCAACTCAGCCAAGCATAGTGATATATGCCCATAATCTCAGCACTCAGGAGGCTGAGGCAAGAGGATCACAAGTTCCAGGCCAGTCTGGGCTACATAGTGAGACCCTGTCCAAAATATACCCCCAAAACAAAACAAAACAAACAACAAACAACAGCAAAGAAACAGAAGCAGCTACTGAGAGGGCAAATCCTAATGTTACCGTTTGGGTCAGCTGAATGTGGGTTATACTGTAATATACCTTAGAAAGTGTATTGGGACAGGAATCCTGCCCATGCTCCTATGTCCATGGCTACATGGTCCCAGAGGACACCCTTCTTGTGGCCTGGAAGTTATACTACTCTTTGCACCTTCAGCATTGAGAGGAATGTGCCTGTTTTGGTTTGGATCTAAATGTCCCCCAAAGGTTATGTATTTGAATGTTTGAAGCCCAGTTCGTGATGCCATTTGCCGAGATTATGGAACTCTGGAAAGTGCCACCAAGCATTGCAAAAGTAATCACTGGAGGCAGGCCTTTGGAGAGTTTTGCCTAGATTAAGGATCCAATTGTTTTATGCTTGAAGATGTGAGGTTTTCTGCCATAGATCCTGCTGCCTGCTCCTACCATTCCTGCCCTGCCACCATTATGGACTAGTATACTCTAACCATGAGCCCTCCAGTAAACCATTTCCTCATGTAAGTTTGCTTCAGTTTCTCTACCACAATGATGCACCAGCTGGCTAATACAGAAAATTGGTATCAGACAGTGGGTGCATTATAGACACCTGACCATATGATTCTTAGGCCATTGGAATTTGTTTACAGGAGGAGTTTGGAAGAGTTTGAAGACATAGGAGGGAGAAGCCCTGGCTGGAATGATATAAGGAGACCTTGAGGTGAGCATTTGGAAAACTAGAATACTGTAGCTGATAGAAATGTGGATGAAGCTCACAGAGTTCCAAAGGAAAATGAGGACTCTATTGAGAACTGGATTATAAGCAGTTTATATTATATTCTAGCTAAGAGCTTGTCTGCAGTTTGTCCAGGTCCTAAAGATTTAAGTGAGTCTAAATTCAAAAGTAATGGACTAATTAACTTGGCAGAGGAAATATCATGAGAGTAACAAGATATAAGGGACATGGTATGGTTGTTGTTTGTTGCTTTTATCCAGATATATAAGAAATATATGGAGCAAAACACACAGCAGAAAGATCGAAAAATGTGAAGTTTAAAGGTGGAAAAAGCTGCTGCTTGTCTAAGGCTACTGTGAACAGAGCTGGTTTGGACAAGGAGGCTATAATGGTTAAAAATATAAGGTACAGTAAAGGGAAGACTAGACCTTTTCACCTGGACAATAAAAATTCCCTGTGGCACAAAACGAGTTGACTAGACCCCTCTCCCATCTAAGACTTCAGAGTATAAATGTGAAAATCCATTTAAAAGGACAATGGCTGAAAACTGAATGCATCCTGGAACCCTGTGGCATAGGGGCCACCCAGAGATGTGTTTTCTCAGCCTGGGCATACAAAGCCTCCCTCTGTAGCTAAGATTCAAAAGGGCAGAGCCACCTTTAACCTGGCAGCGAATCTTAGTGTCATTCACATGGTGCTGGTTATTCAGGAATGCAGAATGCAAGAATTAAGGGGCTATGGAGGCTGCCATCTAGGTTCCAGAAGATAGCTTGTGAGGCCAGGCAATGTGTGCTAGGGTTGTGTGCCATGTGTAGAACCTTGAAGGGCTTATGCATGAAGCTTTAAGGGTAGTGCCTAAGCACCAAGAGAGACTCCATGATGTTGGAGATGCCAACACCATAAAGCATCTGCTGAAGGAAGCTGCCAGCAAGAAGTGGAGCCAGCTCAGGATGGCCATATTTGCAGTAAATGGGAGGGTCATGGAGGCAGAGCCACTCAAGGCTGTTTGAGCCCAGAGGATGCCAGATACCAGATGCCAGATGATGTATCATGTGCCATATGCCAGGCATGGAGCCACAGGTTTTGTTTGTCCAATAGGATATTGGTGTTGCTCTGGGCAGATCTTTCCTTTGTGTGCCCTCATTCTTCCATCTCCATTTTGAAATGAGAATGTTTATGCTGTGTCATTGTATGTTGGAAGTATGCAATCTGTTTTTTTGTTTTGCAGGTACTCACAGCTAAGTTCACCTTAAGTCTCAGTGGAGACTGGAATTTTGAAGAAGACAGATATCAGTACACCTAATCCCCTTATTTTACTTTTTCCTTAAGATAGGGTCTCATTCCAGGCCTGGAACTATCCTTCTGCCTTAGCCTCTGGAGCACTAGGATTCCTAGTGCAAGCCACCATACCTAACTCAATGCCCTTATTTTTAAAATGAAGAAATCAAGGCCAAGAAAGTGACTCACCTTGCCTAACATCACAGGTTTTGCTAACTTTACAGTGGGCGTACTCTGGGAAGCAAAGTGGGGGTCTTGCCAATCTCTACAGAGTACTACGCAGGAAGAAATTTTGCTGTCCTCTTCAGAGGGTGCATGTCAACCTCCTTAGCCACTGAGGCACACTGGAAACAACACAAAAATATCTGGATGCCCTTTGGAAAGAGTTTTTCACAGCATCATGATGAACACTTTCCATGTATGACTCATAGGCCAATACTATTTTCCCATTTTCTGAAGAGAAAAAGACTCTGAGTGGCTTGAATTAAATTTTAGCTAAAGGTTCCTATTTAAACAGAAGTCTAAGCTGTGGGTAGCTCTGAAAGACTAGGGCATTAAAATCTGGCTAGTCTTTGTTCCCAGACTGAGAAAGACAGAAGTGAAAATGGAAAAGTGGTCCCTTCTCATGTCTTACTCCACTTCAGGTCAAGCTGTTCTTGAAAATAGGTAGCATGGACCTTGCTGAAATCTTCTCTGGGATTTGTGGAACTCTGTTTAAATTGATCTAGGGCAAAGATTTTGTCAAGTGAAGCCATGAAATTTTAGACCCCTATTGAAGACCAGGGGTCCACTGCTGATCATTATCCATGGCTCCTTATTAAAATCCAAACATTTGGCATGGGAGTGTGGTCAGTGGTAGAGCGTTTGCCTAGCATTCCTGAGGGCCTGGGTTCAATCGAGAGCACTATTTAAAAAAAAAAAAAGATCCAATAGTTATTTAGGGCCCAAACCACTTCTACAATTCCCATGTTGTTGTTGTTGTTGTTGTTGTTGTTGTTAGGTGCTATTAAGATCTGACCCATAGGGAACCTATGTACAACAGAACAAAACCCTCTCCAGTTCTGTGGCAAGCACATGATGTTTTTTAGGTTTATATCCATGGTTACAGACACTGTGTCAATCCATCCAGTTAAAGGTTTTCCTTTTTTGTTGCTGTTGACCTGCCACTCTCTTAAACATGATGCCATTCTCCAGGGATTGGTCCCTCCTAATTACATGTCCAAAATATATAAGGCACAATCTAGCTATCCATGCTTCCAAGGAGCACTTTGTGTGCACTTATTCTAAGACAGATCTGTTGGTTCTTTCTGCAGTCCTTGGTATATTCAATATTCATATCCAGCACCATAATTCAAAAGCATCAATTCTCCTGTCTCCCTTATTCACTGTCCAGCTTTTACAAGCATTTTATGTGATTGAGATATCATGGTATGAGTCAGGTGCACATTTGATTTTCAATGTGACATCTTTACTTTTCAACACTTTATAGAGATCTTTTGCCACAGCTTTTCCCAATGCAATGAGTCTTTTGATTTCTTGACATCTGTTTCCATGGGTGTTGACTGTAGAACCAAGTAAAGCAAAATAGTGGACAACCTCAATCTTTTCTCCATTCATCATGAAGTTACCTACTAACCCAGTTGTAAGGATTTTTGTTTTGTTGATGTTGAGGCACAATCCATTCTGAAGACTGTGCTCTTTGATATTTGCCAGGAAATGTTTCAAATCCTCTTCAGTTTCAGCAAGTTGTGTCTTCTGCATAATGCAGGTTGTTAATGAGCCTTCCTTTAATCATCATGCCACATTCTTTTTCTTAAAGTCCAGCTTCTCAGATTATTTGCTCAGCATAAAGATTGAAGAGGTATGGTGAAAGGATACAGCCCTGATGGACACCTTTCTCAACTTTAAACCAGACAGTGTTTCCTTTTTCTGTTTGAATGACTGCCACCTGGTCCATGTACAGATTCCTCATGAATACAAGTAAGTGCTCCGGAGTTCCTATTCTTTGCAATGTTATCCATAATTTATTATGATCCTGACAGTCAAATGCCTTTGCAGAGTCAATAAAACAGACATCTTTTTGGTATTCTCTGCTTTTGGCTAGTATCCATCTGACATCATCAGTGATGTTCCTGGTTTCATGCCCTCTTCTGAATCTGGCTTGGTTTTCTGGCAGTTCCCCTGTCTATATACTGCTACAAGTGCTTTTGAATGAATTTTAGCAAAATTTTACTTGTGTGTGATATTAATGGTAAAGTTCGATAGTTTCCACATTTGGTTGGATACCCTTTTGTTGGGGAAAGCTGGACTCAAATCCATGACCCTCTGCATTGTGCATTGTAACAGAGTACCCCAACACTGCACCCTGTGAGGGATTGAAGCCAGGGAACAGAGCATCACACACAGGAGTAAAAACAAGGGAGGTTTATTTACAAGGATAGGGAGGAGGTAGGTGGTAGAAGGATGGGGCAGGGAAGGGAGATGGGGGAGGAAGGCTCTCAGCTGTAATCCCTGCTCCTGGTGCAGGGACTCCTGGGCGTCATTGCTCATCCAGTCCACATTCTTCACCACTTTGGAGGCCCTGAGCTTGACTCTCGGAGGCTTGCCTCTCAAAGCACTCAATCCATTGGTTGAGGAGGAGAAGGTGAAGATCTGGTGGACACAGGCAGGAAGAGGCGAGGATGGAAGCAGGTCAGTTGAAAGATGAAGGCAGGATAAGGTTAGGCTGAAGGCTAGGTGGGTCAGAGGGATGCAGGCCTCTGGTTCTTATGCAACCAGCAGACAGAGTGAGCCCTCCTTAGGTGGTGTTCAGGTAGAGCTGTTGGGCTCTAGGGTCAGGGGCTTTTATCCCCTTAAACCAACTGTCATCCAACTGTCAAGGAATGACAGCTGGCCAATCAGGGAAGAGCTTGTGGGTGGTGTGAGGGCAAGGGCTTAACCAATGAGGAAGCAGATGGGGCTCAGCCAATTAGGCCTCGAGGAAGCCTGAGCTGGCCAGAGCCATCTTGGCTCACTCGATGGGAGGGGAGAAGAGTGATGTGGGGGAAGGGTCAGTTGCCTTGGAGAACAGAGTCTGATACTCCAAGAGGGATAGGTAGGCCTCAGGCATCTGCCATGTTTGGGTACTCTCTATCCCCCTGGGAAATCCACAACACCCTTTCTTTGAAACAGGTACAAACATAGATCTCTTCCAGTCAGATGGCCAGGTAGCTCTTTTCCAAATCTCTTAGCATAAAAAACTAAGCACCCCCAGTGCTGCATCTGTTTGTTGAAACATCTCAGTTGGTATTCCATCAATTCCTTGAACCTTTGTTCTGCTAATTCCTTCAAGGCTGCTTCTACTTCTTCCTTCAGGACCATTGGTTCCTGGTCATACACAAACTCTTGAAATGCTTGGTCACCTACCAATTCTTTTTGTTATAATGACTTTGTATGTTCCTTCCATTTTATTTTGATGTTTTCTGCATTGTTTAATATATTCCCTGTAGAATCCTTCACTATTGCCACTTGAGGCTTGAATTTTTTCTTCAATTCCTTAAGCTTGATAAAAACAGAGTGTGTTCTTCCATTTTGGTTTTCTATCTCTAGCTCTTTGCATGTGTCATTATAATATTTGATTTTTCTCCTTGAGTTGCCCTTTGAAACATTGTCTTTAGTTCTTTAACTTCTTCATGTCTTCCTTTTACTTTACCTGCTCAATCAATGTTCAATGGCAAGTTTCAAAGTCTCCTTTGATATGTAATTTGGTCTTTATTTTTTTCCTGTCTTTTAAATAACCTTTTGCTTTCCTTATGAATGATGTCTTTGATGTCATGCCACAACTCATCTGGTCTTTGATCATTAGTGTCTAGCGTATCAAAGCTATTCTTGAGGTGGTCTCTGAACTCAGGTGGGATATACTCAAGGTCATACCTTGGCTCTCATACATTTGTTCTAATTTTCCTCAGTTTCAGTTTGAACCTGCATATCAGCAGTTGCTGATCTGATTCACAATCAGCACCTAGTCTTGTTCTGACTTCTGATATTGAGTTTTTCCATTATCTCTTTGTACAAATGTAGTTCAGTTTTATTCCCCTATGTTCTATCTGGTGACTTCCATGTGCAAAGTCACCATTTATCTTAATACAAAAAATGTATTTGCAATGAAAAGGACATTGGTCTGACAAAATTCTCTCATGCAATCTGTAACATTGTTTCTGTCACCAAGGCCATATTTTCCAACTACTGAGCCTTCTTCTTTGTTTCCAATTTTTTCATTCCAGTCACCAGTAATTTTAAGAGTAAATGGAAATATAGGCTTCATAGGCAGTCACTGACTTAAAACACATTTATTGGATGGCCACTCTGTGCCAGGATCTATGATAGTTAGGCACAACTTACACAACAGTGAATATCACAGATGTATCCCTATTCTCTTAGAATTTCCTGTGTGGCATGACCATCAGTTATATGACAACTAGGAAATCCCCTTCTTGGGAGGATCATCAAGCTGAGCTCAATGGAGACCATCACAGAGAAAATTCTTTGCAGAAAAAAATGAGGTCATATGAGAACATCAAGGACTTAATTCAGGCTGGAATGACTTGGGAAACTGTGAGCTAGGGATCAGTTCAAAAACGCCTTAGAACAGAAAATAACTGCTGGAGGCAATTCTGCCAAACCTAGAAGAAAATCCCAAGGAGAGACTTATTGAGTCTGGTAGAAGCCTTGGAAGGCTGCAACTATGGAGTTATTTTTTTTTAGTACTTGGGGTTATATCTAGGGACTTGTGGATGGTAGGCAATCATCCCACCACTGAGCCACAACTCCAGCCCCCTGTATTATTACTATTTTTTTTAATTTTGAGGAGGGGTCTCACTAAATTGCACAGGCTGTCTCTGGCCTCAAACTCCTGATCTTCCTGCCTCTACCTCCTTCATCACTGGGATTACAGGCACGTGCCGTGACACCCAGCAATAGATGATTTTGTCTGCTAGCCTAATAAGCAGTGTGGACTCAAACTCAAGGGTTATGTCTGGGGGCAGCCTAAAAAGAAAGACTGGAGAGGGCCTCAAGGTTTGTGAAAGAAGTAGTCTGCTAGCATGGGCAGGCAAGTGGGGCTAGGTGAAAAAAGCATGTGCTTCATGCTGAAACCTTAGGAGGGTGACCTGAGTTTGCCTGAGAGAAGTTGGGAAATACTGTTGGAATTTGTTTTGTTGGATTTCCTGTTAGGCCATCCCTGCGGCCCCAAATAGCAAAGAGGGTTGTCCTCCTGTAGCCTCATGAAGCAGGAAGAATCTAGTACTGGAGAGAAAGGGAACAAGGTGAAAGTGCAAAGCTACGTGGTGTTATGTGGGGGAAGCCTTTGCCTTAGAGGAAGGCAGGAGAGCCCTAAGCACAGGGTATCCTAGGTATAGGCAGTCTGGGTGCATCTACATCAGGGAGGCAGGGAAGCCAGCCTCCCCATGCTGGCATCAGTCCTTCTGACATCAGACATCATTCCCTTCCTCTGATTTTGAACTGTAGACTATCACAACTGGAGGGATTACTATAGATCTTCTAGAAGAGTAGCCCTTAACCTCATGCCTCTTTAAAAAAAATAACCCCTGCCATCATCCCGAACTGAAAAATACTGATGATTCAACCTGCCTACACATGTAATTAAAAGTATAAATAAATAGTGTCCTGTGACATAAAAGAAGAAAAGGAAAATTATTTATTATAAAACAATATTTATTTCTCTAGCTAAAGGCAAACAAAAGACAAACATGCCCCAACAAATTTCCCAAATTTTTCTAGAAGGAACTACCATGGCTATTGAGAAGCACAGCTCTAGAATAACCTCAGTTCACACATGGACAATCTGGACTTCACACAAACACGATTAAGTCACACTGCTTTTTTCAGTGGAGCCATCTAGGTCCAACAGGAAATGTTCTGGAACTCCAAGCCTGGTATCCACAAGCTCATGCTCTTTGGAAATTCTTGCAACCATATAGCCCATGATTAGAAGTATGGGGTTTGGAATTAAAATGATTTAATTTGGGCTGTGCTACACTGCAGTGGTGTGACCCTGTGCCAGGTAGCTAACTTCCCTGATTATCTATTTTCACATATGTAAACTGGAGCCAAGATAGTACTGACTTCCAAGGATTGTTGTTGTTGTTAGTTGCCATCGAGTTGGTATCCAACTCATAGCGACATACATACAACATACAAAATTCCCCTACATACAACAGACGAAACACTATTTTCAGTGCTTCTCTGCTATGCATAGGGTTTTCAATGGCAGACTGATTTTTGGGACTGGGTTGCTGGGTCCTTCTCCCAAGTCTACAGCACCTGGTGTTCCAAAAAATCAATCCGCCATTGAAAACCCTATGCATAGCAGAGAAGCACTGACAATAGTGTTTCATCTGTTGTATATAGAGTCACTAGGAATCAGACACCAAGTAGAGGGCACCTAACAACAACAATACCTCAATAAATAGTAGTAACTACTGTTAGTATTTCTGGCACTCTGCCAATTGCTTTCAACATTCTGCTGATGCAATTGTCACCATTCCATTGGTGCTGTGACTGTAATCACAGTGACTTCAGGGATTCCCAAATGACAGCATCTCTTCCCTTCGTTAAGTAACACCCACTTAGCTAGCCTTATGTGATTTACTTTTTATTAGGAAAGACACTCTGACTATTTTGGTTTAGTTTGTTCTTCATTTTGCTACAGAATAAAGGCTGGAGTGTGAGGCCAGAGAGCATATGAAGCTCCCCATCTAGTGCCAGGTGAAGTGCAATTCTGAACACCCAGGACCTCAGTTCTCTTACTTTCAAGTGAGTTCCTGCCCAATGCTGATGTGGCAACAGCCTTTCTCGTCTCATTTTCTTTGTTTTCATTTTTAATGGTGTGCTGAGAGCCTTCATCACATATCCCTGGAGGCCACTGTCTCCTTATGCAAATACATACCATTCTTATCGCAAAGCTCCCCAAACAGGAAATTGGATTCAGCCCCTATTGTGACCCTTGTTTCAATAGTATGGATAAACCCTAAGACTCCTTGCAACAATAATGAATCTTTGATTTGAGGCTAAGCCAACTTGCAAACCTGCCAGCCTCATTGCCACCACTCTGTAGTCTCAAAATAATGGGGGCCGGGGGAGGTACACTTAGGTATACAGTATGTAGGGATCCTGGACTTTGGCAAATAACTGACTTCTGCACGCAAATATGCCTCTCGCACAGCAGCTGAGACACCTGAACACACTCTTTTCTTCTCCAGCTCTTTCTGCCCCTCCCAATTCCCCAACGACTAATGTCAACAAAGGGCCCTGGGAAGTATTCATACTGAGTATGTAGGGAGGAGGGGTGCTGTGTCTCATCCTCTCCAATTTATGCTGAGATTAGGTACCTGAGTGAATTTTATACCCATCCATACGATACCCCCTAAGGCCCGAATAGATTACAAATGTTTTTTTCAATATGATTTCTCAAGTTTCTTTTTCACAACTCTAAGAATATTTCACTGCTCGTAGCCCTCAGGGTATGTGCCAGCTTCCTGCTGGGGGCTGCTCTGTGCTGTTTCAATCACAGCAAAGCACAGGGCAGAACAGGAGAAGCATGCACTAGCCCAGACACATGCACACCGGCGAAACCCAGCAGCACGCCCCGGTTCTCACACCTCTTCCCCAAAGCAGCATTTCTAAACCCTCCAGAACATTCAGACAACATCTCCTCCAAAGCCAATGTGTTACGTTTGAAATACGCAAATCACCATTATTAGAACCCCTCAAGCATACGATGTCAAGTATATTTGAACTGGTCATTCTTGGATACAATTTATCAATAAAGACACATGCAAGCCAGGGGCAGTGGCACATACCTATCTCCCTGGAAACTCAGGAAGTAGAGTCAAGAGGGTCGAGAGGTCGAGGCCAGAGGCAGCCTGTGCAACTGTAGCGAGACCCTGTCTCAAAATAAAAGATTAAAAAGAGGCTGCAGGTGCAGCTCAGTAGTAGAACACTTGCCCAGTGTGTGCGAGGCCTTGGATTCAATCCCTCAGTACTGGAAAAAATAGAGATATATGCAACCAAAGAGGAATAAGCTTAGGCACAATATACAAGTGTGTGTATACACATGAACACACTTCTCCCCTAAATTGTTCCCCAAATTTTCTCCCAGTGGGTCTCATAACTGCATGGGAAATGCTTAAACACAGAGAATCAAACAATGTAAACTGTGCTTGAGTGATCAGGAGAACAAAACTGTGAAGTCAAGACACCATTGGGCATGGTAAAATCAGGACACCAATAGGAATGTGGAAGAAGATAATGCCAGGAGGTAGAACCACTGGTTCCTTTAAATGCACATAAGTCACAGAAGAGCATAAGCCTCTTGGGACCCAGCATTGCCATATTAAATCATGACATTCTTCCATGTTGTCTTTTTCACTCCATGAAGCCACTGAAACAGTTCTTCACCCTCCCTGTAACAGCTCATCCTTCAGGATTTCCCATTTTGTTTGAATCAGGACCACAGGATTGGTCACAATAGCCTCTCTTCCCAGGTCACACTTTGGGGTCAGCTAATTTAATGTATTTCAGCCACACTATGGAAGCCCAAAGCCTTGCAGCCATAGCACTGTTGTGTTGGATCCCATCAGACCTCAGAAGCTAAGCAGGGTCAGACCTGGTTAGTACCTGGATGGGAGACCACCTGCGAACACCAGGTGCTGTATGCTTGGGAGAAGGACCTGGCAACCCACTCCCAAAAAACAATCAACCATTGAAAACCCTATGAACAGCAGAGAAGCACTGACAATAGTGTTTCGCCTGTTGTTCATAGGGTCACTATGAGTCAGACACCGACTCTATGGCACCTAACAACAACAACAACAATTTAATGATGTTCTTCTTACTACCTTGGACTCTTCTGTTCATGAGTTTCAGCCAAGCTCATTCCAAAAGCAGCAGCCCAACCTCGTAATAAAGAGTTAAAGATTGGAGTCAGGCAGCAGTGGATTAAAAACTCACATTTGAGCTATAGGGCCTTTGACAAGTTACTTAACTTCTCGAAGCCTTAATTTCCTTTATAGAAATTGGAGCTCATAACACCACTTAGATCACAGGACTATTGTTGAATGTAATGACCCTATGTACTACCAGATACTATGCCAGGCGTGGCACTATTGTCAGTGCTTCTGTGCTATTCATAGGATTTTCAATGGCAAGTTGTTTTTTGGGAGTGGGCTACTGGGTCCTTCTCCCATGCCAGTAGCACCTAGTGTCCCCAGGCAGTCTCCCATCCTGACCCTGCTTAGCTTCTGAGATCTGACGGGATCAGATGCCAGGGTAGCACAACTGTAGGCATCTCATTTATATACATGGAAGTCAAAAAACTTCTTCCTTTTATCTGCTCATTCTAACACTACAGATTCATTTCAGTTGCTATTCTGTGCCTCAGGTCTTCCTGTCAGTGATGTGCCTGCCTAATGGCTGCACAGAATATGGAAAGCAAGGTTCTGGCCCCTTGGAATACTAGAATGAAAGGTACACACTGCCTCCCACTCAGACCACAAGCAATGGAGGAGTCCTTCAAGGGGAGATTGGGGAAGTAGTAAAGAGGAAGCTGGATAGAAAAACCATAGCAAATATCTACTACATTTAGGAATTCAGTGTGCAAACTACTGATCTAGACATTAGGAAGCCAAATCTTTTTTATTGTACTTACTGATGGGGTACAGAGTGATAATTCAGTTCATATATACAGTGTATAATTATTAATACTGAGGGACTGGGATTTAGCTCAGTTGGTAGAGCTCCTCCCTTCAGCCCCTGAGGTCCCAGGTTCGATTCCCAGCACCACAAAAATGGGAGAAGGATGTGGTAATCTACTCACGAGGCAATCCCGGCACAATCAGCCATTGAAAACCCCATGAGGATCGCTATGAGTCAGACACAACTCCATGGCACCTAACAACAACAACAACAACAACAACAACAACACATTGTTTAAAGAGATGAAAATGTTAACAACCTGGTTTCAGGATTGCCACATCCTTCTCCCATTTCTGTGGTGCTGGGAATCAAACCCAGGACCTCTGAGACTGCAGAGTGGTGCTCTACCAAATGAGCTAAATCCCAGCCTTAAACAATGTAATAAACCTTTTTTTATTAGCATATATCAACATTTGTAGACATTTATGGGGAATACTATGAGTTAACAAAAATTGCATACAGTACAGTGGGATTTTCATAGGACTACAACCTGTATTTTGCACTTGTTCTCTCCTTCTTTAGCCCCCATATTGTTCTCTTCCCCCCTTTCCCATCATCCTTCCCCTCCTCTTGGTCCCTTCCCTCCTCATGTTGGGTCCCCTTGTTTTCTCCAATCTTAGATATGTACATTAGTTTACATATGTTGTTGTTGTTAGGTGCTGTTAAGTCATGTCTGACTCATAGCAACCCTCATAGGGTTTTCCATGGCTGATTGTTTCAGGATTGCTTCAGCAGTGGATTTCCACATCTTTCTCCCATTTTTGCAGTGCTGGGGATCGAACCAAGGGCTTCAGAGACTACAGAGCAGCACTCTACTAACTGAATTAAACCCATCCCTTGTTTATATACATAAGTGTATATATATATATATATATATATATATATATATATATATATATATATATTCTTTAAGGTAAAACTAGATAGGAGGGCAAAACTTAATGCTGGCCAACTTCTCCCTTCTTCCTGCCATCTCCAATCCACACTGAAGAAGGGTGCAACAATAGGGTCACAGCCTTCCAGGACATTGTGTTGGTGCATTGTGCTAGGAGCTCAGGGTCTGCCTATCTTTTGTGATCTTCTATCCTGGCAAACTCTCTTGCTTCTACACAGTTAGACAGGTATCAACTGTTTCTCTTTGACTCCTTCATCTCATTCTTTCTCTTTGGGCTTGATCCCTTCTATAGGGCAAGACAGTAAGAAGAGGAGACAGGTGCAAAAAGACTGGAGCTAGGGGTTCTAAGGGGCTTGGATTTAGCTGAGTTGGTAGAGTGCTGCTCTGCAGTCTCTGATGTCCCAAGTTCGATTCCCAGCACCGCAAAAATGAGAGAAGGATGTGGCCATCCACTCCCATGGTGATCCTGAAACAATCCACAGAGTCATTATACAAAAAGAATTGGTAGATGACGAACCATTTCAAGAGGTTGCATATGAAGAGGAACCAATGGTATTAAAGGAAGTGGAAGTGGAAGCCGCCTTGAAAGAACTGGTGAAACACAAGGCTCCAGGAATTGATGGGATACCAATAGAGATGTTTCAACAAACAGATGCAGCACTGGAGGTGTTAACATGTTTATGCCAACAGATTTGGAAAACAGCTACTTGGCCAACTGACTGAAAGAGATCCGTATTTGTGCCTATTCCCAAAAAAGGGGATCCAACTGAATGTCCAAACTATGGGACAATATCACTAATATCACACACAAGCAAAATTTTACTAAAGATCATTCAAAAGTGACTGCAGCAGTATATAGACAGGGACTTACCAGAAAATCAAATGGGATTTAGAAGAGGGCGGGGAACCAGGGACGTCATTGCTGATGTCAGGTGGATATTAGCCAAAAGTAGAGAATATCAAAAGATGTCTATCTATGTTTTATTGACTATGCAAAGCATTTGACTGTGTGGAACATAATAAATTATGGGTAACACTTCGGAAAATGGGAATACCAGAACACTTAATTGTGCTCATGAGAAATCTGTACATGAACCAGGAGGCAGTTGTTCGAATAAAACAAGGAAACCCTGCCTGGTTTAAAGTTGAGAAAAGTGTGTGTCAGGGCTGTATACTTTCACCATATCTCTTCAATTTATATCCTGAGCAAATAATCCAAGAAGCTGGACTTTATGAGGAAGAATGTGGCATTAGGATTGGAGGAAGACTCATTAACAACCTGCGTTATGCAGATGACACGACTGCTTGCTGAAAAGTGAAGAGTATTTAAAATATTTACTGATGAAGAACAAAGATCATAGCCTTCAATATGGGTTGCAACTAAACATCAACAAAACAGCCTTATAACTGGGACAGTATGCAATTTCACAATAAATGGAGAAAAGATTGAGGTTGTCCAAGATTTTGCTTTGCTTGCCTCTATAATCAACACCCGAGGAAGCAGCAGTCAAGAAATCAAAAGACACATTGCTCTGGGAAAAGCTGTGGCAAAAGATCTCTCTAGAGTATTGAAAAGCAAAGATGTCACATTGAAGACGAAGGTGTGCCTGACTCATGCCATGGCATTTTCAGTCACATCCTATGGTTGTGACAGCTGGACATTGAACAAGAGAGACAGAAAAAGAATTGATGCTTTTCAATTATGGTGCTGGAGATAATTTTTGAATATACCATGGACGCCAAAAGAACCAACAGATCTGCCCTAGAAGAAGTGCAACCAGAGTGCTCCTTGGAAGCAAGGATGGCTAGACTGCATCTTAACATATTTTTGACATGTAGTCAGGAGAGACCAGTCCCTGGAGAAAGACATCTTGTTTGGGAAAGTGGCAGGTCAGGAAAAAAAAAAAAAAAGGAAAACCCTCCAGTAGATGGATTGAGAGTGTCTGCAACAATGGGTTTAAACATAAATAAGATAGTGTGGCTGGCACAGAATGGGGAAGTGTTTTGATGTGCTGTACAGGGTCGCTGTGAGTCGGACTCAACTCGAAGGCACCTAACAGCAAAAGGGTTCTAAGTATAGAAGAAAACACTCTCTTGTTTCGCCGAAGCTCTCTTTCCATTTTGCCTCTAAGATCACCCTTAAATGTTAAATCCTACTACTCTGGCAGTAAGAAAAGTCATGCCAGTGAGGAGCAGATTAAAAGATTGAGGCAACATTTTAAGAGAGCCAGAATCACAGTCAGAGATCAGCCTGAACTGTAGCCCAGGAGCCCTGCATCCCATGGAACAAAAGCCCATCTGAGCTTCTCTTAGTATAACAGGTATTGTTACAGCTCCACTCACATCCCTGGATCTTCCTGTGTGCTCGGGCCTACTTCCAACAGCAAGACTTCTGGAGAGCTCTTTTCCCAGAACTGTGCTTCTGAGCCATCTACACATACAGCAATTTGCAAATGCCAGTGAATTAACACTCCTCAGGAGCCATAGGATGTATTTCATGAGTTCGTGTATAAATACCCTGGCTCCTCACGTAGGAGAACTCTTAGCTGTGTGCTTTGCACCATTTCTCGGGGTTTTCCCACATGATTGTCAATCCTGTGCTGTAATAGCTAGCTTAATAACACACTTTCATGGACAGCCTCATTTCCTTTATAACTACTTCACCCACTCCCCTAAAGAGGTTACCTGCAATCCCCAAGCCTCTTCCATGTGAGTCCCTAAGAATATTGTTCCCAGAGAACCCATGCTAAGACTCCATGATAATCCTGAGTCAGTTAATAAAGAGTCCTGAATGAGATGGAATCTGTAAAAAAAAATTTTTTTTTTGCCATTTTGTCATACAAGAATCTGCATGATAAAACCTTGGCTCTTGTTTGTTTATTTGTTTGTTCATAGTGCAGTACTGCATGGTTGAAACCAGGACCTCACACATACTTTGCAAGTGCTCTGCCACTGAGCTGTACTCCCAGCCCATTAAAAAGGAACTTATTTTGAGACAGGACCTTCTCTCTTAGCCTCCCAAGTCACAAGATTACAAGTGTGTGCCACTGCACCTGGCAAGAAACTTTGGTTCTTAAATCATACCCTACTGGGGTATTAGCCAAATGGGATACAGAGTAAATATAGGTCTATATATTGGAGATAGTAGACTATACTTAAATATTTTCCTCTTAAGAGTATCTGTCTTCTAAATGTGAAGGAGAAATCCTCATTTTCCTGTGAAGTAGGAATGTTGGGATCAAGGGTCATTTATACAAATCGACAAATTAGGAGGATTAGGAAAAACCACTCCTGATCATTGAAAAAGTAAACTTTCTCTGCAAAACCCAAATGAATACTCAAATGCTTGCTAATGCTTGTTTGAATTTTTTATTTGAAAAAAATTAAGGATAAAAATTTCTGGAAGATGCTGAATACTTTTTTCTAAAAAAAATAAGGATACAGATTTTTGGAATAAATTGAACACATTTTTAAAAAGTTAAGGACAAAGATCTCTGAAACAAGACTGAACATGTTAAAAAAGTATAAATGGAGCAATATATTATCAGCTTCAATGACAGCTGAATGGCAAAATAAACAGCAAAGATTTAAAACTATCATTTTAAAGTTGGGGCATAAAAGTTGTTATATAATTTATGTCCATGGTCTCATTTGATCCTCCCAATAACTCTGAAAAGTCTTAATTTTTATCCCCATCTTACACACGAGGAAATTGGCCCAGAAAGGTTAATTTTTCCATAATCACACAGCTAGTAAGATAGGATTTGAAATGGTGTTTTCCTAACTATTGAGCTTTTGCTTATTCTATTTCCATATGCACTTTTGTTGCTATACTTTGTACTTCTCTTCATTTGTACTTATTATCTTCAATAAAGATCAATTGTTAAATGTAGAACTAAATGTGATTTAATGTTTCAATAACTATGTAAACAAATTCAGCTATGAGGGAAAAATCTCACAAATCACGTATGATCTATGATTAATAAAATATGCTTGCTATATTCATAATGAGTCAACAGTGCATCGTGTTCCTGCTCAGGTCTATAAATCCCATATATTTGGCTTTTTGACAGAATCAAATCTGGCATGCTTTGTACTCTTGATATGGCTTTTGAGTTTCAAATAGTCACATTTCTGATTCAGAATGTCTTCCAAATAGTAGGCTCTCAATAAATGAATCGAAACAAATGTATTGAATTGAGTCTCCAAATGTCTTTCTAACTGGTTTCCAGGACCAAGACCTTCACTTCCACTTGAAATTGAAATCAACACAATCACCTAGATTTCAGGTCATTGCTTCTCCTTCTTTAGTCAATGATAAAAAGCTCTAGGCGGGACACAGTGGCACATAGCTATAGTCCTAGTGACTCGGGAGGATCCTGAGTTCAAGGCCAGAGGCAGCCTGCCTAACTTATCGAGACCCTGTCTCAAGCTAAAATGAAAATACAAAAGGGACTGGGGGTGCAGCACAGTGGTAGAGCACTTGCCTAGCATGTGCAAGGCTCAGGGTTCAATCCCCAAGTACCACCAAAAAAAAAAAAAAAAAGACGAAGAAGAAAAGAAGCTCCCTCCTTCACTCCTCCATCCCGTCCTCCGCCTTGGATACTTTTCAAGGTGTTCACCTCCTGGGTCTGGCAGCTCGATTCCTTGGTCTTCAGATTGTGATGTCCTCCTATGTGCCTGGGCACTGACAAGAGAGCCTCCTTAGCCCTCCAAAGTGCTGTGTGCCTCCTGCCTACTTGCCTCTGTTCAGCGTTCCCTTGGTTTGGGATGCCCCCTCCTCCATGTCCTGGCTTCTGCAGGGCTCTTGTCTTGGATTCCTGGAGCTCACCTGAACCAGGTCCAGATGGAATTCCATTCCCCCTCCAGTCCCTGCTCTCCAGGTCAACTGGGAAGACTTATTTCTGCGTTCTCCAACCTGCCTGACCCCCCCGCCCAGATCTGGTAGCTGGCCAATTGAGGCTGATGAGGTGGCAGAGAGCCCCAAGAGGTCACCTCCAGTCTGTCTGTGTCAGCTGGAGGTCTGGTTTCCAGTATTTGCCTGGAAACGTTGAACTTATTTGCTCCTCCTGGTTTTTTATTCGAGTTCTTCAAACATAGCAGGTTCGCCCAAACGATTGCAGACAGCATTGGAAGAACGCTGTCCTCACCAGTCCATGAGGGAAATGGCAAGCTAGGCCTGTAAATAGGATTTTGGCCTCTTGTGAGGCTCAGCTGCCTGTAGAAACACGCAGCCTGGCCCCACAGAGACTCTCGGCCTGGGCGGGAGGTGGCAGATGAGTATTGCCATGGCCTGTGTGCCTCTAGGTATGTGATTCTATTGGAAGAGGACGATGAAATTCTTGGTGAATCTTGTCGATTCCATCGAGGAAAGCAGTGGTCCCTCTCGATCTGTGGCTATTTAGAAAATCCAATCGGGTGGTCTCCACATACATGATAAACAATTTTCACACTTTCTTCCTCACTGTCTTCAGAATATTGAGTATGCTTTCCATAGATTTCTAGAATATACGGTTTTAAAAGTGCTTTTGTGTTTGCCTGAGGTGCATTCTTACCCACAGTTGAAGGAGGACCTGCCTGAGACCCTCTTCTTGCCACAATTGCACCTTCAGCTGGAAATGAGAGCTCCAGGTGCTTGGCACCCTAACTCTCCCTGCTAATGGGCCAGCCTAGCCCAGCAGAGGGGCTCCTTCCCATTGTTGTACCCTTGCAGGGCTGCATGTCATCACTTGCCTTGCTGCTGTCATTTTGTGATTGCTGATCGACCATCATCCCCTACCTTCTTTGCCTCCGCCGCGGCCTCCTGCGGTCCTCATCACAGTCCATACTCCCACCAATGCTGTTGGAAATGATTATAACGCATATGTAATGGTGGCTTTCAGCTCTATAAAAACATTTCTTCAAGTAAAAGGCAGAGAGCCTGTTGATTTCATTGGCTTCCAATATGTTGTTGGCATTTTTATTCAATGCAGTCGAATCCCATTTGTTAATGCTGCATTACTCTATTGATTGGAAATACCAGGGGGCCATGTTCCCTACAGCATCCCTTCACACAGCAAAGGGCAACTCAAATTGGATTAGTTTATTTAACGATGGTGTCAGCTCTCCTCAGATATCAGTGCCTCTGAGACAACCCCTTCTATTTTAAGTTACTGTTCTTAAGAAAGTCAAGATCCCTTTGAATAATCTGAGATGTGTGAAATAAGGTTAGTCACAGGATTTCCTGCCACCAGAGCTCACAAACAAACTTTCCTCACTTCCTCTTTTTTAAAATTCAGTTTAGGCTCACTGATCCAGTTGCTTTTGTTTCAATGGTTCCAGTCTCCACCCTGTTACTAATGGTTAGGAAGGGTGACAGGACCTCAAGTGCTCTATCACTGGCACTCTCTCTCTTCTCTCTCCCTCATATCTCTCTCTCTCACTCTCTCTCACCACACACACACACACACACACACACACAGACATCTACACATGTAGAAACTTACATTGAAATAGCCAGCATTCTATCCATTATAAACTTAGACTCAGAAAACTTAGTTTCCTTCACTTTGGGCCTTTTCCTCTTTCCCACTCATATCCTTTGTTATCTGTCTTCTAACCTACAGAATTTACCATCTCCCCACTGTAGCCCTTCTCTTGATATCCTTCTCTCACCTTCCTGGGTGTTTAGATTTTTAAATTGTCATCCCCCACCGAGATCCAAGCTCTGAATTTTTCCAAGCCCGTAGCAAATTCTATCCTCTCTATCAATTTTACCTTAGCACACCTACACATTCTAATAAGACCAATTTCCTATACCATCCTCATCTATGGCCCTATTTTCAAGTAAACTATGAGCTTCTTGAGGGTAAGGATTAGGTTTATACATGGCACCAGGCCCTCAATGTTTGTTCAATGAATGAAAACAAACAAAGAAAAGGCCCAGGAATCAGTGTTATTCATTCCAGGCAACAGTATTTCAGTTCAATTAGAATGGGTGTTTCCATAAATTTATGAAATACAGAATCTAATGGTGGAAATTTCAGCCCCTGAGGAATGGTTTCTCCACTTGGTATATCTCAGGTTCTTAAGATGCTAGTGTGAGGGGACTGGAGATTTCTTTATTCAAGCTTGTATGTTTCCCATTTTCACCTATTTGTCCAGGTTTTCCAGTAACATTCTTTTCCTTTAATCTCATCTACGCGAAAATCAGCAAAATAGATTTCTGTCTAAACCTCCCTAAAAGAGAAAGAAATGTAAAGCTATGTACTATATAACCAGTAAAGGTTCTCCCAGGTACAGTTCACATGACTCACTTTGAACAGATATAAACCATAGGTGGGTCACATATAGGATCTATCTGTTGGCATTCCTATTTAATCACAGGTCTTAGAGTGATGAAGATTCTGGTTAGTTCATTTTACTTTTACCCTCAAGTCCAGGGTGGAGCTGCTATCTTTGGTTCTCATACTGGAGAAGTAAGATTCTGTTTTGTTCCAACCCTAGATGAACCCATTTCTGCCCATGCAGTCTGTTCTTTCATCACTAGCACCAACTGGTTCATTCTTACCACTCCACTATAGGAATTTTGCTTTTTACTTTCCTGCCCCAATGCATGATTCAGGGCTTGTCTTCTGCATGAATCTTCCTATATATCATGCATTTTTGTACCTTAGGAAGTTCTGCCCAGCATTACCGTCACACAACTAGGATCCTCTGCTTTGGATCTTCCTGTTCTCCTTCCTTAGCTCTCAGCCGATTTTGGTCTACGAGCCTACATTCTCCCACCATAGGTTGTCTTCTCTGTTGTTGTTAGGTGTCATTGAATCACAGCCAATTTGATGATGACTCAATTAATTCTTCATGAGGTACCAGCTAAAGGTTAATATTACCATCTCTTCCCACCCTTGATCTAGCTAAGGGATCCTTCTACCATAAACTAAACAATTTAAGAGCAAGGGCTATGTTTTATGCTTCCACATTTTCTATACAGTAATATGCATAAGCATTTACACACAGCCAGTAATCCATAAAGACTTGTGGATACAGTTTTCTTAAATAATTCTCCCTATGTTGAGCTCTACAATGCACAGCTGTGTCTTTTGTTTAAAGGACAACCTCTTTTATCTTCTTCTCCCTCTATAGGTCTAAAAACTGTTTGCAGCAGATGCTTAATAAGGAATTTTGAAGTAGTGATAATGGTTGAACTTAAAAGCTTATTGATAGAATTTACTGATTCCAATTATGTTTCATTTTCAAGATATAAATGAGATAAAAGGAATAATAGATATATAAAAATGAATATGCAATCAATGCCATTTTTATTTCTATAAATTTGAAACAGTTATTCAATATATGTTGTTGTTAGATGCCATCTAGTCAGGTCCAACTCATAGAAACCCTATGTATAACAGAACGAAACATTCCCAACACTGTGCCAGGCTCAGCACTATTGTCAGCACTTCTCTGCTATTCATATGGTTTTTAACATTTGAATGTTTCAGGAGTGGCCTGCAGAGTCCTTCTCCCAAGCCTACAGCACCCAGTATTCCCAGGCAGTCTCCCATCCGAGGACTAACCAGGCCTAAACTGGCTTAACTTCTGAGATCTGACAATACCCAAAGCCAGGAGGGAACAGGTGTAGGTTATTCAATATATGCTAAACATTTAATAGAAATCTGATATTACCAAAGTGTTGAACAACATTAAATGGGAAAAATATCTGAAGAAAAATTGGACGTCACCCATATTTCAGGAATATATATATTTTTTACTTTAGCACATAAAATAGGAAGAAAAGAAATAAGAGGAGAGAGAGAGGAGAATTATGCAGTATTTGTCTTCATTTTCCTTAGCATAATGTGGTTGAGGTTTATCCTTATTGCAAATGGCAGGATTTCCTTGTGTTTAATGGCTGAATACTGGTAATATTCCATGGTATATATTTTCCACATACGTATCCTCATTAATTTGTCCATGGGCATTTAGTTTGCTTCCACATCTCGACTATTATGATAGTGGTACAATGAACAAGAGAGTGCTAGTTATCACCTGATTTTAAATCTTTAGATAAATACTCCAATGTGAGATTAATGGATATCATAGTTCTGATTTTAGGAGGTTTTTGTTGTTGGTGTTGTTGTTGTTGTTGTTGTTGTTGTTGTTGTTGGGGTGTGTGGGTGTGTGGTGGGGTAGAGATCAAACCTGGGGTCTCACACATGCTAGGCAGCATTTTACCACTGAACTATCCCCTTAGCTCTATTTTTAGTTTTGGGGGGAGCCTCCATATTAATTTCCATAGTGGCCCATAATGGCCGCACCATTTTGCCTTCCCACCAACAGTGTATAAGAGTTTCAGCTTTTCTGCGTCCTCCTCAACCTTTGTTGTCTCTCATGTTTGTGATAACAGCCACCCTGACAAGTGTGAGGTAATAACTTTTTGTGGTTTGGATTTATACTTCCCTGATGATTAGTGATATTACACATCTATAATTTAAATATAATTCCAATTTAGTTAAACTTTACAAGGAAAATACTCAAGGACCCACACTTATACATGAAAATAACTACTTCCAGCCAGGCGCAGTGGCACACACCTGTAATCCCAGCGGCTCTGGAGGCGGAAGCAGGAGGATTGCAAGTTCGAGACCCAAGGCAATCTGCACAATTTAGCAAGACCCTGTCTCAAAAAGTAAAAAAAAAAAGGGGGGGGGCCTGGGGGTACAGCTCAGTGGTCCAGCACTTGGAAAGCATGTAAGCAGAAGGCCCTGGGTTCAACCCCCAGCACTGCCAAAAAAGAAGAACAAGAAGAACAAGAAGAAGAAGAAGAGGAGGAGGAGGAGGAAGATGAAGAAGACGACGACGACAACAACGACGACTACTTCCAGCCCTCTGGGTTGGGATTTGGAAGGCTACTATATTCTCCCAGAGAGTGAAAGATGAAAGCAGGAAAACCATTCGTATCCATTCTGTTTGAGTGTCCTGGCAGTGCTGACCTAGGACACACAGCTCAATGAGTAGCATCAAATGTTCATCCTGTCTTCTTCAAATTGGCAGGTTAAATTAAAAGCAGGCATACTTTATTCTCCACAACAGAAGAAATGAATATGAGTTCCCTTCATGAAGGTTTTCCAACAATATCACCTCTCAACCAAGTAGAATTCTGCTTCCCAACACGAGGAGGCATTTAGTTTCAGTTTCTAAATACTTTCCTTGAGTCACTCTCTTGGGGGATGATATTTCTCCCTAAACAAAGAAGAGCACCTACACTCTTAAAAGGGCTTGAGTTTATTAAATCTGATTTACAATGAGTACTATGACAGTTGCCAGATGGTAAATATTCAGTTGCTGTTGGCCCTTCATATGTAATCATCATTTCTAAAGAAAGAAATGCTTCCCTAGTTTCAAATGTTCAGAAGTGCTATCGACTTTCAGTCAGTTACACACATTCTGTCAATTATAAAATGTTTTATGTTGTATCTTAGCCGAATGAATCGCACAACTCTTTTTTCAGTAAGGCCTGGTCCTACCACCTCACTACATTTCATAAAGTTGGGCACAGAGTAGTTAATTAATGATTGCTTATGAGTTTGATGTAATTAACATTTTACTTTTTTACTCCCTACTAAGTTATAAACACTGTGCTAGGGGAAAATGCTGAGTATACATTTCCTGAGAGATGTCTTTGACTGGTATCTCAAAGACTAGTGCATCAGGTGAATATGTAAATCAATAATTACACCTAAGCCTGTTAAGTACCACAGGAGGAGTTTATATGCAGACAAATGGAAACACTACTTCATAGTGAAAAAAAATCTCAGTGAAGATATTTGCTATAGGTTGTTCCTATAGTAAGAGAGTAGGGAGAAATTTTTCCAATAGAGTGAAAAAAAATCATGAGATGTTCAGGAAGAAGACATGTTCTTGTCAGAGCCTAGGATGTGTAAGAAGGAGAATGGGAGAGGGTTGAAGCAGGGCCGTGCTATGTACTGGGGAGTCACCGAAAGATTTCAGGCATGAGAGCATCATGTTCAGACTTGCATTTCTAAATAGCCCACTGTAGCAACAACATGTTGCGCAGAACAGAAGATTCTGAGCTAACCAATTAGGAGACTATAGGAATCATCTGGGTAGGAAACAATGCCAGCCTACACCAGGGTCATGGAAATGGGGATGGGAAGTGCAATAGTGGGCAGATTTGAGAACCAGTATGGAAGCAAAATAAATTGCATCTCATGACTAATAGAAGAAAGAGTTTGAGGAACAGGTCAGACATAAGAATTTTAGACTGGGAACCCTGGTAGATGGTGATAATGTGAATCAGCATTAAGTATGATGCCAAGAACCTAGAATTTGGTGTCCAGACTAGAATCTTCACCACTTAGCAGCTGTGAAGTTTGGAGCAAGTCTTTTCAACCCTGGAAACTCATTTTCCTCATGGTAGAAGCAAAAATAGCTACAACTTACCTCACAAGACTGTTGTTGGGATTGAACGTGATCATGTAGATTACATGTATTCTATATTAGAATAGAAGGTGCTATATACAAATGTTAGCTATTATTGACTTGAAAAGTTACATTTCCTTTTTATGTGTATGTGTGTGGTGCTGGACATTGAAGTCAGGGCCTTATGCCTGCTGTGCACATGTTCTACCACTGAGCTACATCTCTGGCCCCTAAAAGCATACATTTCTTGAATGTAGCAGAACCAAATCATAACTTTGTTCCTTAGAACCAGTTATTCATACTATGTCTCTTACATTAAACAAATGTTACTTGTGCAAGACAGGTAGGCAGACAGGATCATTCAAGTCATAATAAGGAGTCAAAATGCCAAGTCAATCACCCACACTCTCCAGCCCTCCCTCCTATGCCGCCAAGCAGGAAATGGCTGTCAGGGATTATTGTGCAGGTGACAGTTAACAGCCATACTTTTAACATTCCATCAAACCTGGTGTTTTGGCCTGCATTTAGTCACATAGGTAAGGACTCATTGTTTATGTTCTAAAAAAACAACACTTATAACTCAGTGATTTGAGATTTGTTTATACTTGCTTACCAGCAGACTTAACAAGAAAATGTCTTCAGGTCCAAGGAGGAAATGAACGTAAATGTTGCTTTCTCTGAAAAATGAATTAAAATTCTAAGCAAATAATAAACATGACCTTTGAACTGGTCATCAGTGATGTTTTGCCCTCAGACTCCTATCATGAAAAGGGGTATGTATTCCTCTAAACTTTTCTTTTGTAGATAGTACATCTTATTTTTACAGGTTGATCAAAAATTATACACACTTCCTAGGTGAGTAGATAACATTTGATTCTGATTCCAGGTTGGTTCTATCTGTGGATACAACCTAAATCTATTCTTCGAGGATATGAACATTTGCTGCTACTTTCTTCCCTTCAGGGCTGGGATTTAGCTCAGTTGGTAGAGCACTGTGCTGCAGTCTCTGAAGTCCCGAGTTCAATTCCCAGCACCACAAAAATGGGAGAAGGACCTGGTAATCCACTCCCAAGGCAATCCCAAGACAGTCAGCCATTGAAAACCCTATGAGGGTCGCCATGAGTCGGATACCAACTCGAGGGCACCCAACAACAACAACAACATCTTCCCTTCAAAATACACTAGTCAGGTGTCTTCCTGAAGGCACCTCCTTCAATTAAGTATTAGGTGAAAGGGATCTGATAAATTAACTCATACCTAGGTGCTAATGACTGAAAATGACTTGCTATTCCTTTTATAGATATTTGCATTTTAACAATGGATTCTTGCATTTACCTAGAATAAATTACTGGGAATCAGAAAATTGGAGGTCATTTCTTCTCAGTGCTCCTGTGGAGCCCATCTGCACATAAGTTTGAGTCTGATCCTTATCACATCTTTGTGAATAAGAAACCTAGTATAATCTGGAGAAACTATTGTGCTATTCACTCCAGAAAGAATGTCAAAATTAATATGTGGAATTATTTTGGATTTATCGAAGCTACATTAATAATTGTTACCTAAGTCATCAGTGTCTACAGCCATACCACCCTCGTGTCTGATCTTGTGTGAATTTGGAAGCTAAGCAGGGTCAGGCCTGGTTAGTCCTTGGATGGGAGACTACCTGGGAATACCGGGTGAGTGCTCTAGGCTTGTCTCTTTCCAAAACAATCAGCCATCAAAAACCCAATGAATAGCAAAGAAGCACTGATACAGTGCTGGGGGTGGCACAGTGTCAGGTAGTGTTGCATTCTGTTGTACATAGAGTCATTATGACTTGGACCCCTCTTGATGGCACCTAACAACAACAAGTCATCAGTAGAGATGGAACTGATATTTTTAGACTAGAATTGCATGACTAGAAACCTACTATTAGAATTAGACATTTACAGAGGATCCTTTAGGGTCCTCACAGTACCATTTTGGAGAAGCACATTATCTCTTTGCCCAAATGACTGTAACTAAATAATCTTTGAGTAACTGCATATATAAAAACCTGTGGAACACCATGGAACTACCAGTAATTTACATTTTCAAGTAATAAGGAGAGAATCCTAGTATAGATTCATCTACATCCTTTTATTCAGGTTCCAATGGGATCTGCAATTGTGAAAGAGCTATCTGGGGTTAAGGTTATAGATTATGTCCATGAAACTCAATGAGGCTAACTTAAACAAATGGGAATTGAACTGCCAACTTTGACCTCAGTCATTGCATCATCTAAACAACTGAATAAGACTTAATGAATACATTCTCTGGAACTCGAAGTTTGAATTTTCTTTAAGATTTCCTAATCTATTCACTTAGCAGAAGAGATCCAATGTATTAATTGTTAATATAACTATCTAATATGTTGTAACATTCCCTATAATTTAAAAGTATACTTTTCTCAATTATAGAGATAAAATAACACTTAAGCCATATTTTTGTTGCAAAAAATGTAGGATAGCTACAAAAGTACTTTAAAGTGCAAGACAGTTGTAGTAGATCCATATGATTATGTTAATCAGAAATGTCTACGTCCTTGTTGTTGTTGTTAGGACCCATGAGTTGGGTCTGACTCATAGTAACCCTCATAGGGTTTTCAATGGCTGATTGTTTTTCCAGGTTTGCTTCAGGAGTGGATTGCCACGTCCTTCTCCCATTTTTGCTCAGTGCTGGGGATCGAACCTGGGTCCTCAGAGAGGGTGACACAACACTCTTCCAACTGATCTAAACTCCAGTCGCATCTATGTCCTAGAAAACCCAAATCATATTTATAGTGAAAATTAGTAACACACATGGGAAGAAAGTATTAAGAAGGGGAGTGCCATGATCATATCTGACAGTGTGGAGAATGGGTTGTCAGAGGATGAGTAGCCTAGAATAGGAGGATAGGGGAGAATGAGACACTGGAGGCAGGATATGGGTTATTTGGATGCTATTGCAAACAGCTCCAACAACAAAGATGGATTCAAGAAACATACGAAGGTCAGAATTGCTAAGTCCTGGCAAGCAATCAATGGGTGCTTGGTTGGGGAGAGGTGGATATGAAGGAAAGTGAAAAATAAATAGTAACTCTTCAAATTGGAGAAGAATTACTAAATATTAAACCATCACTTTTCTTCCTCATGAACTTTAGTCAATACAGAAATTCACTTGGCTCTTCTGTATATAAGTGATTGGGAAACCACATCATTTCCTTTCCATTTGTTTTCTGATCCTTCAGAGGGCAGAATCAAGGAACCACAAATCTCTCCAGTCTGAGTTCTGCTCCGAAGACTGAGTATCCTGGACAGGGTCCCTTCCACAAGGGCCTATGTGAAACTATTAGGTCTCAGGGAGAGGTTTAGGCCCCCTGGGGCTCTCCCATGGGTAAGAGAAGTGTAGCCAAGAAAGAATTCTGACGACTGGCCCAAGAGCACTGCAAATGATTCAAGTCAGAGGAGTAACACCAAGTGCCAGGTCTTAGGGTGAGGCAAAGCAGGAAGAGGAAAAATGAGTCACGTGGTCAGAAATGAGAACAGACTGAGGGAGAGTTAGGAATTGGAGTATTAGATAAGCTGGGGTGAATGGTTCAGGAGAGAAGCCATGAATTCTGAAAGAATGAGGGAGGCCTGTTTTCATGGCATGTGGGCAGGTTGGTACAGGCAAATACCTGATAGCTTAACAACACTGAGCAGGCCCAGACACTGTATGGAATCCCTAAGCCAAAGTGTCTCGGCCTCAGGAGCTGAAGAAACTTACAGTCTTATAATTTTAACAGAATTTCATGTTTGTGTTTCAGTTTCCCAAGATTTGCAGTTGAACTATATAACCTCATTAATAAGAGCACAAATACTTTCTCCCCCTTGAAATTCATGGGACAATTTCAAATCCAGAAGTCTAAATCTAAGACTATCTTTCTCCTATTGAGTTACTGTTTTCAAAGACAAATCCTCTAATCTATAAACACAGACTGCTTCATTAACTGTGCTTAACAGGTAGCAGAGGCTTAGTTACTGACAACTGCCAGACAGTAAGTCAGAACACAGCCTTTGGTTTGCAAATTTGCTGTAATGTGATAAGAGCACAGAGCACATACAGTACCTCCAGAGAGATGGCTAATTTCGTTGCGACTGCCATTATCTGTGCCGTTGCTGCAGGCTCTCCAAAAGGTACATGATGGCCTTGTGCTGGACAAAGATTAAAACGTGAGAGCAGGAAAGATACAAATCTTCAGTGGATCCTTCTTGCACGCCTCACCAAATTTAGTAGCGGTTGAATAAGGGATAAAACACTTAAGCAAGAAAAAGCTTGTGAGGGGAAAAAAAAAATCCAAGCTGGGAAAGGGTCCCTAACTTTGGCTGTCTCTAACTCCTTCCAGGCCAAGTGTTGACATTTGTTCTAATCTGAGGCCTCTCCCCCAGCCTTCCCGCAGGGCAGGTTTTGCTACCACCAGCCCTGGTTTCCAGCAGACCTGTGATTGTCCTAGTTGTCCTGGACCAATTATGGGCAATTCTCTTTTTTCTATCAGAACAAACTTGGCATTTTTCAAGTGGATTCTTACTAGGGAAAGAGAGTGCAAAAGCAAGGAAATCCCAATGTCTAGAACCAGACAGGACTAAAAAGTCCTTGTATTCCTGGTTCCAAGACAATGATCTCAAAGAAGTCTTCCTAGATAGACCAGCAGCCTCATCAACACCTGGGAACTCATTAGAAATGCAAATTCTCAGGCCCCACCCTAGACCTACTGAATCAGCAATTCTGGGAATGAGGCCTGGCCATCTGTCTTTTAATAAGCCTTCAAGAGGATTCTGATATATGCTCGATGGAGAACCACTGGCCTTGGCTGGTCCTACCTTGCAAAGGACACTGCCTCCTCTTTCTTATTATGTCAGTCATATTTGGTTGTTTGGTTTAGTTTGCCTATGGCCTAGTCACTACTGGCTAGCTCTAATTTTGAACTCATGGACTCCATGTCTTAGACTAGCATGTACACCAAATATTACCACTAATAATCATTCTAGTAGCTTCCACGTATGCCAGTTTCCCATGTGATCTGCATTATACTAAGCGCTCACTGTTTCGCAGCACCTCCACAACAGTTCCATGAGGTGACTTTATTTTCCTTATCTTCCATGTGAGGAAATGTAGACCCAGAGAAGGTGACTTACCCAAGAGATTCAAGGTAATAAGGAACAGAGCCAAGATTCCTACTTAGGGAGTTGGATCCAGGGCCTCATACGTGCAAGATAAGCACTCCGCCACTGAGGTGGACCCCCAATCCCTTTTTGATTTTTTAATTTTAAGACAGCTTTGGTAAATGATGTAGGCTGCCTCTGGCCTTGAACTCATGATCCTCCTGCCTCCTGCCTCTGGAGTGGCTAGGATTATAGATGTGGCGGACAGTACCTGGCTTAACTTACTTTTTATTAAGATGAAAATGTTCTCAGGCCAGGGCAACAAATAGAGAGAACATAGATATATCTTGATCAAGACAGATGAGAATGGCCTAGAAGCATGGCACTTCCTGCAGGAGTATGGCTTCCTTGTTAGCTGCAGGGATGGGCTTTGGGCAGTCAAAGGACACAGGATCAGTATGAAGAGGTGAAAGGAGGGCTGAGACTTTGCCGTGAGATGTAGGAAAGCTCACAGGGTAGACCAGTTAGCATCACCATTTTGCTTGTAGCCTAACTACCCAAATTACCATTTAAAACCGCACTTAGTCCTATATGTCTTTTTAAACTATTTAAATGTTTAAGTATAATATACTTACAGAGCAATTCTATCTTTTCATTTTCCCCTTTCCGTTTCCTCTGTTTCTCAGCTATTCAAGTTGTTTTCATTTTTCTTTTCATATTTCCTCCCCACTGATAAGACAAGTTATCTGGGAAGTAGATGGTCACTCCCAGGCTTTCTTCTCTTCTCTGTTCTAGTTCATGGTGTGCCTGGAGCACATACAGTGTTTCAATTAGCACAGAGGTCACATAAGCAAGTCAGGAGGCTAGTCCATTTTTGTGGAAATCGCCAGTGTTATACCAACAACGCAGAAGATATTCTGAGCCACACTGGATGAGTCCATCACTGGGTTTCACAAGGATTAACAAGACAGAGAAGCCACTATGTAAGTTTTCATGGGAGGACTTTTCCACAGGGATTATCTTTTAAACTAATTTCCTGTTTTCCTTGCATGAACCTTTTCTGCTGTGAAATGCATTTTGAAACAAATATGGGTATGTAGCTGAATACGGTGGAGTACACCTATAATCCCAGTGACTCAGGAGGCTGAGGCAGGAAGATAACAAGTTTGAGGCTAGAGGCAGCCTGCATAATTTAGTGAGACTTTGACTCAAAATAAAATAAACAAAATGGGCTTGGGGTGCAGCCCACTGGTAGAGAATTTGCAAAGTATATGCTAGGCCTTGGGCTCAACTCCCAAATACTGCAAAAAAAATATGGACATGAAATAACCTCAAATATTTGCTGACTAGATGATAGATACTTAAGGGAAAAATCTTCTACCTGCTCTCTTTGTAGCAATTAATTCGACAGAAAGCCATATTTCAAAAAGATCCCACTTATACAGGGTACAAAGCTTTGCTTTACATAGGATTCTGTGTAATTCAGACTATCAATTAAAACAGATTCAAGCAGAGTATAAATTACAACCATCTTGAGGTAGCCACTAGGAATTCACATACCATTCCTCTAATTTATAACATAATTAAAAAGGAAAAGACAGTTGGCCAAATTTCTGGTCCATCCAGCCAGAATTTTTAAAGGAGAATTTGGACGGACATGTTGGCAATAGGAGGGGAGATGGGGGGTGTGGTTGTCCTTCACAGTGACAACCTCACAGGTTTAAAACAATTCACAAGATTTTCTTAGTAAGATATCTTGGTTTTACCTTCTACAAATGTAGTCTAAATCCTTCCTCTCACCACATTCAACTTGTAGGGTTGCTTAAGATGGTGAGTTCCACATGTTTTACTGCCCACTGTATAAAGTCTCACTTCCTTTTGTTTGTCTTGGATTTGATTCTTTTGAGTTTAAAAGTCTGTACTGAGCTCTAGCCAGTAAATAGCTTTGATCACTATGTACTCTGTACATATTCTTCAGGAAGCTTTTATAATGAGGAAAGTTGTGGGACCTAACTCATAGGGTTAATAGGTACTGAATGATTCAATGTCTGTAATGTGCTTAGACGTGTACTGGGCACAGAGCAAAGCCCTAAATAAGTGATCATTATTATCAGTACTGGTGTTAGTATTAACTTTGACCATTGCTCGTATTTCCAACTTTTTGTGCTAAAGAATGCTAATACCTGGAGTCTGTGTCTGCATAGCTCCTTCCCATTCCTATATCCTTGCCACTCATCTCTCTGCCACCTTGAGCTCCACTTTGCCTTTCTGATCTGTAACCCCTTAAATTAAACAGTATATTCCAGATTTGGCTGCAAGAGGTTTTTGTTGTCATCTTGTTTTGTTCTGAGACAAGAACTTGCTGTATAACTGGCCTCGACTCTCAACTGTTTTTGCCTCCAGACTGCTAGGATTACCACTATGCCCAGCCACAACAGGATTTTAGTATTTTTTTTTAAATGGGATAATATATTTTCTGTTATTATTATTTCAAGTCTATTTTATATTGCTGCACATAATTTTGTTGGCTTTTCTGGAAAAAATGGCACAACGAGCTGAAACTGTTCCAGAAATAACTTTTGACTCCTAGATCACTTTCTTTATCCATAAGTAACAACACATTTAAATATTTCTATTATGTAGCAATTCTTTTCTGTAAATGATTTTTACTTTAGCCAGACATGGTGGCATATATTTGTAATCTCAGCACTCAGGAAGCTGAGGTAGGAAAATCACAAGTTCAAGACCAGCCCGGGCTGCATAGAAAAGGCACTATCTCTAAGAAAATGTTTTATCTGACTGAGATAATCCATTGTTTCTTTCTTCTTTTTTTCCCCACTCTCTCAATTTTGAGACATTTTCTTGCCATTTATCCTATTTCAGCTAGGTATTTCACTACTGAGGAGAGTTTAGTGCCAGCTATAAACACATAAATATCATTGTATATATTTTATTACACACTATTTATAATACTTAAATATGCCAGGCCCATGGGAATATTAGGGCTGACACTTCTCCATCCAGAGAAGCACCTTCTTTTCTCTATCCTCCAATTCACCCTGTAAGTTAGCTTACTTCTCATGAAAAATGTTTCCTCAAGTCCCATAGGACTCATTTAACAGCAACAAAAAAGGCAACAATATGGAGGCTTGTCAAGGTCTTTTTAGAATGTCTTTGTAAATTCTATCCCTTGGTTCCTTCTGTCCATATGTTATTTACTCTTCTGAGCACTAATAGATTAGTCAGACATGATTTTCTCTCACAAAAAACCTGCTGCCTTCCTCCCGAAAGGTCATGTTTGACTGTAATCTTATTTATTTATTATTTGACTACAAAGCAATGGTTCAGAGATCTCCAGATTGTGCTTTTTAAGAAATATTTTCATAGACTCATTAAATGTCAGTGTTGAAAAGAACCTCACAGATTGTCTAATTCTCTTCATTTTACAATAAGGAAATTGAGGCCTAGAAAGGCTTCTGCCAAACTCATTTTTTACCTGTTAATCTTTGAACAATTTCAGTAAAATTCTTATTCTCGATTTTGGTGAGATGTTTGGGAATATGTTTTCTCCAGTGTCTCAAAAGGGTTTGTTTTTTTCCCCACAGAATACACAACAGATATAATTTATGGGAGGAAAAGGTCTTGAAGAACTCCATTTTTTTAAAAAAACTGGCTTGTTACATTTTACTATCATATGCTTTAACCTCCCAAGTTTGCTTTTTACTTTATTATTCCTTTTATGAATTCTATCTCCAAAACATACCTACTTTTTTATTGTCAAAATAACACTGCCAAGTTTATACAGTGTTTAGTATGTACCAGGTATGGTTCTAAATACTTTATGTTGATTCCCACTGAAAGTTCAAGAATGTGCAATGTTTGAAAACAAAGAAGTGGATAGCTTTGGGCTGGAGGAGGTAGTGACCACATCAAGATGACATCTTTGGTACAGGTAGTATACTTTTGCTTGATCTCCGTGGTAAGTGCATGAATGGGTTAACTTTGTGAAAATTTGTTGAGCTCTTGGACACTTATGACCTGTGCAGTTGTCTGTAGTGTCTCATACTTCAATGAAAGTTTATAGAAAAAAACACTCATTTAAGCCTTTCTATCAAATCCATTCAGTAGGTATGTTTATTTTCCTCTTTTGACAGATGAGGAAACTGAGGCACAGGGAAACCACCTTGCCGAACATCACAGAACTAGTGTGTAAACTAGGTTTTGAACCTAAGTGATCTGGCTTCAGAGCTTGTGTTCCTAACTAGTACAACTATATATCACCTGTCAGAACTTTTACTCAGTTTCAAGATTATTTGCTCTCTAACCCTAGGATAACTTCTTATTTGGCCCTGATTGTATCTACCTTTGTATTCCCTTCTACATCACCATCCCTTGATGCAGTGAACATACACACTTAGGTGAGAGAGAGAGAGAGAGAGAGAGAGAGAGAGAGAGAGAGAAAATGCAGCTGGTGGAACAGGTTATCATCCCAGCTTCTCTGGAGGCTGAGGCAAGAGGATAATGAGTTCAATGCCAGAGTGGACTACAGAGCAAGTTCAAGGCCAGCCTGGGAAATTTAGTGAGATTCTGCCTCAAGATAGAAAAAAAAATTTAAAGCCTGGGTGCTCAGTGGTAGAGCAAGCAGTTGACTAGCATGTGTGAGGCCCTGGATTCAACCCCCCAGTACCACAAGAAAAAAGGGAAAACGCTTTAATGACATAATTTCCCTCCATTTGCCATCTATTTTTGTGTCTCTCTATGTCCCTTAAAGGATATAAAAGTATATAAATCTTAACCTGAGACTCTGAAAACATTCTCAATGCTGTTTTGTAATTTTTGGTACTCTTTTGGTACTCTAAAAATCCTTCCAACTAATCTCTAGGAGCAGAAATCACACTGTAGTCTTTTGTTCTAACCTGAATGTTTTAGAGACTCAAAAAAATCATGGAAAAAGGAAAGCATTTTAGATACTGTGGATTCCAATTGATTCTACCCTTAATGTTGTGTGATTTCTGGACAAGTCAAAATGCTTTCATAAATAAGAGTTAGCTTTTCAAAGAGTCATGAAGGGTTGTTAAGAGCAGCAGAGGCTCAGGGCAAAGGACAAATGGGCAGGAGAGAGGAACTACCACTTTTTGTGAATCATCAATTCTGTGTTTCCTTCTTTTTTTAATAGCATAAGGGTAGCGGTTTGAACCCAGGGCCTTGTGCATGCTAGGCAAGGGCCCTGACATTGAGCTACCCCCAACCCCTTTTTTATTTCTCATTTGTATTTTGAGACAGTGTCTCACTAAATTGTGCAGGCAGCCTCTGGTGTTCAACTCATGATCCTCTTGCTCCAGCTTCCCAAGTCACTGGAATTAGAGATGTGCCCTATAGTGCCTAATGAATTGCCAATTTTGTATCAGCTATTTCATTAGAGCAGCTTGTGTCCATTATCTCATTTCATCTTCATCATCACCATTTGATATAGGTATTAATAATCTCTTTAAAAATTGATGCTCTATTCACAATAACCAATTTATGGAATCAGCCTAAGTGCCCATCAACAGATGAACTGATAAAGAAAATGTAGCATATATATATATATATAATGGAGTTTTACTCAGCTATAAAGAAGAACAAAATTATATCATTCACAGGGAAATGGATGGAACTAGAGATCATCATGTTAAGCAAAATAAGCTAGGCTCAGAAAGACAAATGTTACATGTTTTCTTCCTGATATGTGCAATTTAGACCTTAAAAGAACAGTAAGACTTCAAAGCAAAATGGGGACTACTGGGGGAGGACTGAGGGATGGGAAAAGGGAGGGCTAGTGAGGAGGTGATCAAGATCAAGGTACAAGATATGCATGCATGAGAAGGCCATGGTGAGAGCCATTATTTTGTACAATGCATATATGCTAATTTTTTTAAGAGCCTTAAAAATCTCCATTTTGCCGATGAAGAAAATGAGGCACAGACATTAAGTTTACACAGCTAATAAGGTCCATCAGGCTCCAAAGCCCATATTTTCCCTCCTGTTAAATTGTGCTACCTTTCATAAAGTAGATGGCTCATTGTCTGTTTAGGGGATTATTGTTTGTTTGTTTAGTTTTTTTTTCTTCAGTACTGGGGGGCTGAACCCAGGGCCTCACACATAACTTTGCAAGTGCTTTACCACTGGGCTGCACCTCTAGCCCATTTGTTACTTTTTATCTTGAGACAGGGCTGGAGTATATTTAGCTCAGTTGGTAGATTGCTGCTCTGTGCTCTCTGAGGCCTTGGGTTTGGGCTCCAGCACTGCAAAAAATGGGAGAAGTATATGGCAATCCATTCCTGAAACAACCTGAAACTATCATGAATGGCAGAGAAACACTGATATAGTGCTAGGCATGGCACAGTGTTAGCGAGTGTTTCTTTTTGTTGTACACAGGGTCACTATGACTTAGACCCAACTTGAGGCACCTAACAACAACAACAATCTTGAGACGGTCTCGCTAAATTACGCAGGTTGCCTCTGGCCTCCGCTTCTTGAGTTGCTGGGATTACAGGCCTATGCTACCACACCTGACTGGTTTTGGTTTTTCTGAAACAGGGTCTCCCTACGTAGCTCCAGCTGACCTACAACTCTCTATGTAGACCAGGTTGGCCCTGAACTTGCGGCAGTCGTCCTGCTTCTGTGTTCCAAGTTCTGGGATTACTGGTGTGAGCCACTTCACCTGGCTTTCGTCTATTCGAGCAAAAATATCAAAAGAAAGGAAAATGATGTGAGTAAATATATTTTTTCCTTTAAAAACCACTGACTGAAAGAAAGCCCTTATTCTTTATAAACAACACAACACTGCTTTGTAATGGAAGGGAAAGGTGTTTGGAACAACAGTTCCGATCATTTAATTCCACTCATTATAGTAGATCATTACAGTGAATCACATTTTTTCCTTAATCTCTCCTTAGAGAGCACTGAAGGAAAAATCAGTTCAACAATATCACAGATTTTATCACTTTAGGAACAAAAATTCATACTATAAATGCTATATTCAAATATTATTAATTAGAGCATATTTAAATACATTCAAAGCTATCATAAACTCATAGCCTGCTCAGGAGACTTATCCATTAGCTCCAGATATAGACAGCAATGCATTCTACCCTCCATTTCTTATAGTCAGTTCAAAGGTTGTGGTGAAAAGCATGAATTCTGATGCCACACTACCTGGGTTCAAATTCTGGCTCCACCTGTAAGTATACATATGACCTTGGTTTATAGGGCTGTCCAATCTGACAAATAAAAATACAGGACAACTAGTTAAATTTGAGCTTACAGCCGTAGCCAAGCAGCATCTGATCCCATCAGATCTCGAAAGCTAAGCAGGGTCAGGCCTGGTTAGTATTTGGATGGGAGACTGCCTGGGAACACCTGGTGCTGTAGGCTTAGGAGACAGACCTGGAAACCCACTCCCCAAAACCAATCCACCATTGAAAACCCTATGAATAGCAGAGAAGCACTGACAATAGTGTTTCCCTGTTGTACTCGGGGTCACTATGAGTCGGATATTGACTCAACGGCACCTAACAACAACAAGCTAAATTTGAATTTCTGACAAACAGTAGATTTTCAGTATAAATATGTCTCATGCAGAATTGGACATCATTTATCTAAAATTCAAATTGAACTGTTGTTCTGTATTTCATCAGGCAAACCTGTCTTGGACAAATTCCTTAATTTGTTGTGCTTCAGTTTCTTTATCTATAAAATGGGAACAATATGATGGTAGTAGTACCCAGCTCATGGAAGTGTGATAAGGATTTAATGGGAATGTATATAACTTGCCATCATGCCTAACACAGAGAAAAACCTATATAAATGATGTCTACTATAATTAACTCATTTAGTTATATTAATTCTAGTTTGGATTGGGCTTCTGCTTTAAGGACAATGAAACCATTGCTTCATATCTCCTTTACTATGTGCAGAACTAAAGCAGAAAAGTGAGAGTAAAACACTGCGTTGTGCAACTCACATTGAATACCTTACTTTTTTACTAGGAAATATATTCAATAACCCAGCATTTTACAACCCACACATAGTTTCTTCTGCTATTGTCCATATCGATGGCCTTTCCATACAGCAATAACCTTTTAAGGCCTTTAGGGTCTGGAAAAAATAAGAAAATATATCTTTAAAAATATATTTCATGAAATAAATCCATCCTTCACAACATAGTAAGCATCCATTTCTCTATATTTGCATAGCAAGAACCTGTATGTTGTCAACTGCAAAAAAAAATTTAAAATTTAAGAGGGGGTATATTTCAGTTTTGTGCTGAGATTTGGCTCAGTTGGTAGAGCACTGCACTGCAGTCTCTGAGGCCCTGAGTTCAATTCCCAGCACCGCAAAAATGGGAGAAGGGCCTGGCAATCCACTCCCAAGGCAATCCCGAAGCACTCAGCCATTGAAAACCCTATGAGGGTCGCTATGAGTCGGATACCGACTCGACAGCACCTAACAACAACAACAACAACATATTTCAGTTTCTTGTAACACCTGAGGAAAACACCAAACACATAATAAAATGCCGTGTACAAAACATTTAAAATATCATTTATTTATACCTGCTTTCATGATTTCATTTTGTAAATGTCTCCCACTATTTTCACAATCTATATGGAAAGCATGATTTATCCATGTTAATTTCAAGTTGGCATTTCGCCATTTGAATGCTTACGTTCACATATGGGATGTGTGAAGCTTCAGAAAAGGTCAATAGCACAGAAAGAATGAAAGAACCAGAACAGTATGAATGATCCTGAAAAATTGGAGAAATATTAACTAAAGTCACCGCACACTTTCACAGCAGGCACATACCAAGACTTTGCCAGTAATCTGTGCTTTAGATTGCAATAAATTGTTCCTGTTTTTCTTTCCATTGTAGAAGACACTAACTTGGCTTTGTGAAGCCAGGCACGCATGTCATCTCCCACCTCATTTTCTTTTGAGTGTAGGAGGGGAAATATAATACAAACTGTTCTGGTGCACGATAATCTATTTTACAGTTGCATGCAAGAAAACCATCCCAGAAAACCTGGCAACATAGCATTCGGATTTCTTCACATAATTTCTGTCCTTTATTCTGCTCCTTTCTTTACTGTTATTATCATGCATTCAAAGGTCAGTTTATGTACACAAATACATGGCAGAAATATTTAGTAATACAGACTTATAGACATGACATTAAGAATCACAACTTTGAAGAAAATGGTACACTTTCTGCAGGTATATATGATGCCAGCACGCACAGATAGTATTTGACTGGCCCCAAACATAGGTCAATTTTTCAAGAAGTGGTTTGCTGAATGGGAAGTAAATTTGGTTTCTATTTTTTATGTCCTTCATTGACACCTTGCCATGAGGTTACAAAGGATTTCTTTCTGTAGTTGTCAAATCTATATTTGCAATCTTACTTCTTGCTATTTTCAACTGCCTTCTGGACATCTCCTAGATGGCATACAGGCATCTCAAACTGAAGGTACCCAAGCAGAACTCCTTATCTTTCTGCCAACTCTGGGTCTCCTTCTATTCTCCATGGAATCATGGTCCACTTGCAAGCATCATTAACCGAGTTTTCTAAGCTAGATGTTTTTGGCATTTTTAAACCTGTTCTGGTCCTGTCCACATACAACCAGTTGAACCCTGTTGAGTCCACCTTCAAATTGTTTCTGGAATTTATCCCCTCCTCTTTATTCTCACAGCCATTAATTTAGTTCAGTTCCTGGTTTGTACTTTTATGATGACCTCCTAATGGCCTCTTAATAGGTCCCTCTGCTTCTAGTCTCTCTCATAGCCAATCTATCCTTTATGCCTTTATGTGCTAAGCGGAGTTTTCACATAAAGTTTAAAAACACAAATCTGGCTCAAATTCCTCTCTTCCTTCAAACCCTGCAGGACTCCAAGGAGCCTATGGGATCAAGTCAAAACTCTGCAGAATGGGATATGAGGCTCACAGTCTGCCCCCGACTTATCCTTCCAGCTTCATTGCTGGGATGCCTCACGGATTCTGTTTCTGCCTGTTCAAAAGCAAGCTACCAGCTAGTCCTCAAAGAAAGCTTGTCATTTCTCTAAGATAGTAGTTCTTAACCAAGAGTCCATATTATCATAGATTTTTGGAAATAAAATGCCAGTGCTATTTCTCCATCTCAGATGTACAAATTCAGAATCTGTATGAATGGACAGCAGAATTTACATTTCAACCAGGTCACAGGCCTGGTTAAGGCATTTGTTAATGCTGCTCTTTCTGCCTGGAATGCCCTCTCTTTTCCACCCCCTCTCCTCAATTCTCTGCCTGGCTACTTCCTACTCATTTTTCAAGACTTAACTCAGATATCACCTTCTTTATGAAGCCTTCCAGGACCTACACAGGTAAAATGAATTTCTCTCAGGTGCTTATTCCCGTAGTATTTTTATTATATGCTATTGTAACCATTTATTACCTTGAATGTTTCTTGTTCATGGTGTTCTTGTGTGAGAAAGGAAGCTCTTTGTGCTTCTTTGTACGTCCAGCATTTGGCACCATGCTCAAGAAATATGTGGGAAGGAAAAGAAACAGAAAGGAAGAGAACAAGGGAAAGATGATATGGCATAGGCTGGATCAGGGGCCCAAACGAAAGTATAAAAAGTATAATCCCAGTGACTTGGGAGGCTGAGATAGGAGGATTGCAAACTTGAGGCCAGAGGCAGCCTGTGCAATTTAGCAAGACCCTGTCTCGAAAGAAAAAATTAAAAGGGGGCTGGGAGTGCAGCTCAGTGGTAGAGCACTTGCCTAGCACACCTGGGGCTCTGGGTTCAAACCTCAGCACTGAAAATAAAAAGACATTCTGTCTTCTATTTCTCAGTAAAAATTCCATTATAGTCTAGGGTTATAGAGTTGGATCCTTTTGGTGGGCTTCATCATATAACACACTGAATGCTAAGTCATCTTAAAATATTGATGTGGCCTAAGGGAAAAAATAGGAGTAAGATGGGAGCTTAGTTTGTTTACAATGTTGAGTTTCTGCCCTGCAGAAACTGCTGATCGTCCTCGATAAGAGTCTGAAAGGAGGGCCTATCATTCCCTTAACTCTGCTCATGTTCTTGAGTCCAGCAGCAACAAAATCATGGGAGGTTTTACCATCGGGTGACAGAAACTCAGTTAAGCCAGTTGAAGGGTGGCGATTTTACACAACTGCCTTTCTTAGAGGTCCTGGCAACAACTTCCTTTTCCTCCGTGTGAGCTGATGGCATAGTCACTTCCTATTTGGTCTCAACTGCCAGTTTTTTTTCCTGTTTTTAACTGCCACCTTTGACTAGAACTGTTCTCTTGAGAAGCCTATGAATTAAAGAACAAGTGGTCGATTCAACATTTTAAAAAGTCAACTCAGAGGGAAATAAGATCACCCAGACTGGTTGCTGAGCATCGTTTATGGTAACACATGAAAAGACTCCTGTGTCTAGAAATTGCACATTACAAACAGCCCAATCTTCCAGACACGCTCTCCCCAGAAATGCCCTTCAAACTCCTTCCACAGAAGAAACTCTCCTCGTGTTACACATGTGGCAAAACAAAACTGTCACTGTGCGATGACCGGTGCAGTGAGCAGTGCTTGTCTTGGCACCCAGGCAGCTATGAGTATGCTCATGCAGTTTCTGAGGGCCTTCATCTTGGGCCCAAGGCATATGAAGGTCAAAGGTGTGATTCTGTAACTGTTTACGCAGGTAGCAAAATGAATCAGGAAAGGAGCTCTGAACCTTCTACCTTTGGGCTCATCCCTCTACATGTGTATGAAATTGTCCAGGCCACATTTACTTCTCTCAGCTCTGGAACCAATTGCTGCAGGCAAGAGGTGAGGAGCTGGAGTCTTTCAGTGCCTAAATGCAAATGTTTCAAAGTGAGTAAGAGTACATGTAAATAAACGCTGTAAGCAGGAAACCGCTTAAACAGCATCTGCTTCCACCCACCTCCTCTGTTGCTCTATTCCCCTCTGTAGCGCCAGGAAGTAAGGCTAGTGAGAACATTCAACTGCACAGTCTTAGATACTATAGTTTCTGTTACAAATGATACTGTGGTAGAGTATTGAGCAAGCCCCCAGAGGTACAGGATTATTTTGGAGAATTCATCAATTACTCAGGTTTAATGTTCCTTTATCAAGAAATAATTCAATAAGTTTTTCCTCGGAATGCTTTGCTAGAACAATAGCAAGGATACAACATCTGCAAGAATTATTATATCTTGGTTTCCAATTTCATACTCACAGAGAGTAAAGAGGAGATTTTGAGGTATCACATATGCTTTTATTTTTCCTTTTAAAAAAAGTCTCCTTGAGTGTTGTACTTGCAAATATCAGTACAGAATCTTATAATCTGAATCAAAATATTCCTGTCACTGGACAGTGAACTTCTAGATTAACCCTGATAATTTCCCTTAGTTTAAAATATTCTGAGCCAGGTGTGGTGGCACATGCTTATAATCCCAGCACTCAGGAAGCTGAGGTAGGAGGAGAGGTCAAGTCCAGCATGATCTACATAGCAAGTTCCAGGCCAGCCAGGGCTACACAGCAAGATCTGTCTCAAAAAAACTAATAATAATAATAGTAGTAGTAGTAGTAGTAGTAGTAGTAGTAGTAGTAGTAGTAGAAATAAAATATTCTAATAATTGAACAAAATTCAGATACTTGTATCAATTTGGCATTATACTTTGCACATTTTATATATTTCAACATAGTCATTAGACTCACAATATGAAAGTCCAAAATGTGAAACTCTAGCTTTAAATTTTGTTAAATGGAGTAAGAGGTTACGCTTATCTTGATGATTTAACATATTTGAAGGCTCTTAGGTTGTTGCTTGTTGTTAGGTGTCATTGAGTCGTGTCCGACTCATAGCAACCCTCATAAGGTTTTCAATAGCTGATTGTTTTGGGATTGCCTTGGGAGTGGATTGCCACATCCTTCTTCCATTTTTGTGGTGCTGGGAATCGAAGTTGGGATCTCAGAGACTGCAGAGCAGTGCTCTACCAACTGAACTAAATCCCAGCCCCAGCTCTTAGGTAATGCCTGGTATATTAGAACATGATCAGTGACCTGTTTTAAACAAATTGGTTTTTTCCTTAAAGTTATTTTCTGCTCAATATTCTTTTGAACTAAAATATTCAAGTGTTCTTTGTTTGTGGGGGCGTATGAATAACAAACATACTTGAATTTCTTGTCATTATATTCACTTTTTTAGGACAGGTGATTTATGGTTCAGTGCAAAGGTAATATAAGAATATTGTCATGTTTCTAGTACTCACTTGATATGGCCCAATATCGCATGGGTCTTTTTTCTTTTTCTTTTTCTTTTGCTCCAGACACTACATTGTACTAAAATTCTTAAGGAACAGTGATTCCAAAGTCTATTTCTTGGTTAGTAACCCCTAATACAAAAAGTGTAGAGCATGATTTCTCAAACTTTGGCACCATTGATATTTTGTACTAGATTATTCTTTGTTGTAAGGATTGTCTGGTGCATTGTAGGATAGTTAGAATCTCTGGTGTCTACCCACTAGATACCAGTAACACCTCCAGCCCCATTTGTGTTACCCAAAAATATTCTTCAGGAGGTAAATCTGTTCCTGATTAAGAACAAGGCCTTAATACATTGCCTCACTGTGGTCAACAATAAAGTTTGGCCATTTCCATCTACCTACACTTATAACCTAGTCCATTCAGAAAATACTTATAAACATAGATAAAGTTAAGTATTTAATATTGAGGGTGTGACAAATATCATACCCCCTGCATCTATGGAAATTTAAGCCACAGATGCTAAATTTAAATTGTTAAGTTTTGGGGTGCTCAAGGACACTAAATTGGAATTCACTGACTTAATCTGTGTAAAAATAATCTTTATATATTTATGTAGTAATTAAGTATTCATAACCACTGAAGTCACATGAATTAAGCAAGTACCAAATTGTATCTGAGGTGCTATGTTACATGGAATGAGGCTACAAAAAGCATAAGATGTGCTGGGGATATGCAATGAACAGAACAAACACAGAGTTTGCCCTGAGAAAGCTGTTATTCTACTGAGTACTCACGTACCAGAGGCTGCATCTCTGGGCTCAAGGATCTAGTAATCTTGGTGGGCAGGCAAAACACATGAAAGAAGAAGAAAGAACTACAAATGTGAGTCTTGCCTCCAGCTGCACACACAAGAAGTCTGAATTGGGCTCCCAGCAGCTAGGAAGGCTCAATGGACCCCCTGCAGGTGGGTCATAAATGATGGAGCTTGATTCCAATCCTGCTGAGAGTGTGAGGTAAGACTCAGCAGTATCAGCCCCACCTGGGAGCTTGTTAGCAATGCAGAATCTTGGACTCACTCCAGACTTGTGAGATCAAAATCATCTCTTTCAAAAAAAACCCCAAGAATGCTTCTAGGGACATTAAATTTTAGGTGGCACTGCAGGTTTCTGGTCACACTGGAATTAAGGGTGAGCTGGGCTGGTGGGAAATAGAGACTGGATTGGGGCTTGCCATCAGGTTAGAAATGGTGAGGGCTTGGACTTGGGGAAGTAGGAGGACAGAAAAGGCAATTATATTCTTTATCATGTTGAAAAACAAATTGAACCCATACAGGAAGTAGGAGTAGTAAGTCAGAGGGATCTGGGTTAGAATTCCCAGCTCTACTACTTCTTAACTGTGTGATATTTGAATTAAAATATTTACTTGGCTAAGCCTTTTTATTCATTTATAAAATGGTGGAAAAGCAGTACTGCCACATAAGGCCCTTGTCAAGATTCATTAAGGCAACACATATAAAGCACTTAGCAGTCCCTGGCACAAAGAAGATGACATTTATTAATAATAACGATACTGATAATAATCAGATGCTATTTTCAGAGAAGGATTAAAAAGGGCTGGGTGGGTGCCAGGTGCAGGTCTGTAATGCTAGCAACTTGGGAGGCTGAGACAGCCTCCTTAATTTAGTGAGACCCTGTCTCAAATTTTTGAAAAATGATCAAAAGGCTAGGGGGCAGTCAGTGATAGAGCACACCCGCTCCAGTACTGCAGAAAGAATGAAAGAAGGAAGAAAGAAGGAAAGAAGAGAGAGAGAGCGAGAGAGAGAAAGAGAGAGAGAGAAAAAAGAAGAGAGGAAGGAAGGAAAGAAAAAAAGTAAGGAAGGACAGAAGGAGGGATGAAGGACGGAAGAAATGGAGGGAGGGAGGAATGGAGGAAGGAAAGATTAAAAACGAAGAATAGCATTTCTTGTCTATTAGAGCCCCCATAATGTGTTGGGTGTACAGGGCCCTGACAAACTGCAGGGTAGGGAAATTCTTCCTCCTTTTAACCTGGCGCTTGGATGTTACTTTTTTTTATATAAATGTAATTATCCCCTTCTGTGTTCCCAAAGGTGCTTTCAGAATGAGATTCTTGTAACTGCTATTATCACTGTTGCTGTTTTTATTGTTTGTTTGTTTGTTTGTTTGCTGCTGTTGTTTCTTTTGAGACAAGATCTCCGTAAATTGTGCAGGGTGCCTCTGGCCTGGAACTCGCGATGCTCCCGCCTTAGTTTCCTGAATTGCTGAGATTGCGAGCGGAGCGGGTGCACAGCTCCAGGACTGCTATTGTTGTCATCCAAAAGAGTTTTCTCTCCCTCCTGGAGCAAAACTTAAAATGGGGCGGAGGGAGAAAGTTGCGGAAATCACTGCTGTGTATGCCGAGTGCAGTAACATATACTGCTAATGCTCCAATGTCATCTCCCTCGCCTCTAGTAGCCTCATTAAGTTTTCTGCCGATCTACCATGTTTTCCAATTTCCGTCCCCTTCACACGCGCAGAACTTGTGGTGGAGAGAAACCCGGCGGCCAGGTCCCCAACTAATAGCCCGAGAGGTAGGGAGTCATCCGTCCAGTTGGAGTCACCTGAAGCATGTCTGGGGACAGAGAAGCCTCAGAGAGGCACAGTGGCTAGGGACTGGCCCGGGGAGGAGCGCGGCTGGCGGGAAGGAGGCGGGGGCCGCGAGCTCCGAGGCTCTCTGTGGCCCCACCCTCGGCCAGGTCGGGGAGCCAAGCAAAACTTTCACCACTCGCTAAGTTTCAACTCAAGACGTCCAGGCGGCTGCCCGCGCCCCAGCCTCGCACGCCTGCCTGCAACGTGGCCGCGTCGGGGGCGCCCACACCCTCCGGGGTCTTCTCAACTCTTCCCTTCTCTCTCCAGGCCCAGCTGTGTTCCAGGTCGCCCCGCTTGGGCCTTCTCCTCTCTGCGCGTCAGGAGGGGCTCCCCCTCCCCGCGATCGGGCGACCGCACGCAAAGCCCTCCGCTGCCCCGAGCCCCGGCTCCCCTGACACCGCCCGGCAGCGGGGCGGGGGCAGGGCCAGCGGCAGACCCGCCCCCAACCGCCTCCAGGGCTCGGCGAGCGGGCGGGTTGCTGGGGTGCCTCCACCTCCTCTTCCTAAAGCGGCGAGGCGCAGACGAGCGGCATCACTCGAGCCCAGGTCCCGGCCACCGCGGCACGCAGCGCCTCACATTCAGGAAGAGGAGCAGCAGCGGAGGCGCCGGAGGCGGCGGCGGCAGCGGCAGCGGCGGGTGGCTGCCAGGAAGGTAGACTGAGTCCCAGGAAGCAGCGCCGCGCGATCCGCCCGCCTCCCAGCCGGGGGCTCCGAGCCACCAGCCTAGTAACCCCACTTCTGTGTGTCCTTCCAGGCCCCGATCGAAAAGCCTGGGAGGGCCGCCGAGCTACCCCTGGAGGAGGAGCCATTCTGAGCCCAAGGCGCCACCGCCGCAGAAGCAGCGCGAAGCAGAAGTCGCCTTCATGGCCCACTCACCGGTGGCTGTGCAAGTGCCCGGGATGCAGGTGAGGAAGCCCAGGCCTCCCCTGCCGCCCACGTGACTGTTCGGGAGCCCCGTATGCGCCCCGCGGTTGGCACCAGGGCTCCCCTGAAGGCAGGGCCGGGTGCTCTGGCCAGGTGACCCAGGAGTAGGGCTGGAGGTGTTTCCAGGCATCTAGGCTAGGTGGTGCTCTGTCCAGGGAAGGCTGCGACGGACTGGGGCGCTCAACTCCAAGAGGCTTGCGGGGGTTGAGGGGGATAAAAATAAGCCCGAACCACAGCCACCTGCGCTTGCTGAGCATGGCAGGGTTGGGGATGGCGAGGAGACCCAACCTGGAAGATAGGGAGTTGTCTCAGAATTTGTGGGGTAAAAGGGACATAGTGCCCCGAACACACACACAGGTTGGAGCGCAGTGAGACACGGGGTGGCAGTGGCATTGAATCGGGCTCTTCCTGTGTGCACAGAGCAAGACCTAGATGATTTCTTTTCCCTTTTGGTGCTGCTTAAGGGCGAAGTTGTATCTCACTTCTCTACCTGGCCCAGCCGATAGTGTTGTGAGAAATGCACTATCCCATTCTGAGTGGCTGAGGCGATGACTCTCCAGCCTCTTCTCCCTACCTTTCCCATGAGATGATTGTTCCATGTGGTTAAAGGAAGCTTTTAGTCCAGTGCAAGGGACTACTGCATGGGACCCAACTTCGTACTCAAGGTCTACCCCACCACATTATGTTTTCATTTTATTAAAGAAAACCTACGTCAAAAAGACTTTTTAATGCTGTTGTTTTTTATATCAGCCTTTTAAAAGCATTCACATATTAATTTCTTCCTAAGCCAGATAGCCTAAATAACCCATTTATGAACAGGTCAAAGCCTAAAAACACTAAAGCTGCAGTCCTTCATGATCTTCTAAACCTGAAAACAAACTTTTTTTCAAGGTAGAAATATTTTTAGTAGAAAATCAAAGCACTATGGATTGGAGCCTCAATTTACTTACCGATGGATGGAATTCATCGTTTTCCTTAGCAATTGGTCTTGTTTTATGCGTGATCACACAAGTGATTTTTAAAGTCCTTTCCCCACAAAACGGTTATTCGTGTAGGACATATATCTGGACTTGAACTCCTGGTGTATTCTTAAGCACCAGGCCTTTCAGCTGCATTTAGGGCAAGTCTGGGTTGAGTCCCAAAAGTCTGAGTATATTGAATAAAAATTAGAGAAGAGAGAGGAAGGGAAATGTGAAATAGGAAATAGTAGGGCTTTTATAATATGTTGGTCCATTCAAGCTTTGCGAAGTGCCTCAAACTTTCTTCTTCTAGGGCTCTTGCTCTCTCCCTTCCCTCACTCTCTTGCCCTCATCCACCCAGCCCCACACCCCATTCATTCAGTTAGTTCTGCCTTTGTATCAAGAGAAGTAGTTTGTAGTAGTAGTAGTTTGTAGTACTAACCACGGTTTTGCTCCCTCTAATCTGGAAAAGTGTGAATTTTTCCCACGGTGCTCTGCTTTCCATTATGTGGAGAACAGAAGGTTTCCTATGGAAAATTTGTCGCTGAGGGTCTCCATGCTTCTCTCTCCATTGTGTGCACACGCCTGCGTGCGTGCCTGCGTGCGTGCGTCAGTGGTGCCTCTCTGTTCATCAAGTTTGTGATTCTGGGGAACTCTGTGTGCTAAGGAGGGAATGGTTTCTGGTCTTTATTTCATTTGTTTTGCCTTTATTTGATTTATGTGGTTTCTGGTCTTTATTTGATTTGTCTTTATTTGATTTATATGGTTTAGCAACTGCTTGCAGTTCAGTATTTCTTACTCTCCTTGCTTTAATTATCTGAGTTGGCTAACTCTTGAATTTTTAAATCTTAATTAAGGTGGGTTAGAAAGTGAATCACAAATTCTAAATGATAAAGTTTGCCTTGCATGCTATGCCCTACAAAAGTTGTGATTGCTTCGTCAAGCCTAATTTGCATAGGGCAGTCATCTCAATATTAGTGAAGAAGAGAGGACTATTTGTCATCCTCTCCTCTTAATGAAGTAGTAAACTCATAACTTTTCATTTCCATTTATCTTTCTAAATGTGGTTCTTAAGCGCTTGGTGCAACACAAAAAGTTTTTCCATGGGTGAAATTATACGATACCCTAAAAAATTTCATGGGATGCAGTGTGATCCTTGTTCCTAGACTGCTTTTACTGTTCTTTTGCTAAAATATTGACAATGAGATGTAGAAATATATCATGAGTTCACAATATTCTCCTAGAGTTTTGTTAGAATTAGGAACAAGCAACTTTTAGGCCTTTAGAGTAGTAAGAAAACTGAAATTAACCATGTGTTCTTGAAATTAATGTATAATATTTCCACAAGTCAGGGTGAAATGATCTACTGGACTATACTTTTTTAACTGTTCATTTTAGGAAATGATCAAAGTTGATGGAAAAATTATTTTTCCAGATATTAAAAACAAAATGACTTTATCCACAATGTTTTTCTCCTTCTGAGGAGAGACGTGAAGTAGAAGCTGAGCTACCTGTTCTATCACTTAAGACTTCAGCAATCCTGACTTTCAAACAAAGAAATTTCTGTTGCCTCTAGTTTAAAATAGAAAAGAAACTTGGAGTGAAGAAAGAAAACCTAGGATTTGGTCCAACTCAAACTCTTCCTTATGAATTAGTTACTCAAACTCATATTGTTGATATTTCTTAATGTTGTGGTAATGAACATTTTTACTGTATTACACCAAATATTCAGGGTATGAATTTTTGTACTTAATTTGTGCTTGCTTCTTTAGTGTATAACTAAAGGAATTTTCCATCCTAGGAGTTGAACTCTTGAACAATATTTAAAGTACAACTTAAAAAAATAATAAGCCAGTAAACCTGTTTCTTTCCACCCAAATATTTACTCTATAAAGACTTTAACCCTAGTTTTGCCTTTGAGGTTTTCAGTTAAAAACCATACTTCAAAGTTTAAGATATTCCACCTCCAAACTTGCATTAGTATTTCTGAAAACAAATATACTAAGTTGATTTTTAAACCTTTAATAAAATTTAGGTGGGAGAATAAAGTTCAGTGTTGAAGTCCCAAATGTTATGTTTGTTATACTTTATGCTATGCTTCTCATGAAAGAAAATTTGAAATTTTTCTACTAAAGAATTTTAAAATTAGCTTTCATGTACATTTCAATGCGATCAGGGTGGTACAGTTTAACAGTGGTTTTTTCAGATATGAATAGAAATGAAATTTTAGGATTAATAAATACTTTATTGAAGAGTTAACTAAAGGGTAGAAAACATTGCCTGTCATTAGTGAACCTAGTACTGTGTCCTGAGAAGGGTATGGAAGTATGCTATATGATCTGCCCTTAGAGATTTAAAAATCTTCTTGAATTATGAAAAGTAGCATGTGCAGTATCAAATAATATCAAGTCTGTGGACTTACTGTAAGTATAAAAGAAGTTTCTGATTAGCAGAGTTTAAGGATTCTAGAAGGCAAGCTGACCCCAGAGTATTGTTAAGATCTGTATTGGGGAGGGCATTTCCAAGCAAAGAAGTACCTTGAGCAAAGGCATATATAGAGATTGGATATAGAGGGCCGAGTACACCTGCCTGTGTAAGCACATACACATACCCCTCCCACACATATATGTGCGTACACTCACACAGTCTTTGAAAATGGGATAAAGTCACTTGGGTCAGGATAAAAAATTCCTCTGTAGCTGGGCGTGATGGTGCATGCCTGTAATCCCAGTACTCAGGAAGCTAAGGCAAGAGGATCGTGAGTTTGAAGCCAGCCTGGGCTACAAAGCAGATTCCAGAACAGCTGGGAGTATACATTGATATCCTGCCTGAAAACAAACAAAAAAGAAGTCCTTTAGGGAAATAATAGGAGATGAGATTGGAAAACCAGATTGTGTCCAGATCATGGTGGTTCTTGAATGACAGGGAAATATTTTTAGCCTTTGAACTAGCCATTGAACATATTTCTGAGTAAAGGATACTCAATGAACAAAACTATATATGTTGTTAGGTGCCCTCAAGTCATATCCTAGTTATAGCAACCCTCCTAGGGTTTTCAATGGCTGATTGTTTCAAGATTGTTTCCAGAGTGGATTGCTACATCCTTCTTCCATTTTTTTGTGGTGCTGGGATTGAACCTGGGTCCTCAGAGAGTGCGAAGCAACACTCTACTAACTGAGCTAAACCCTAGTCCAAAGTTACATATAGGAAGAGAAAACTCAATCTTGGATGAATGGATATACTGGAAAATTAAGAGATTTAAGGCAGTTTGATCTACAGAAGCTATTTCAGTGGGACAATCATAGCTCCACAGATGCAGTGGACCTTACATTCACAGTTTGCTTTCCACATGTCTAGTACTGTAATTAAAAAGACATAGCCAGACTTAATAATTAGCTAGTTACAGAAGGTGGAGTCAAAGTCTTTGTGGTGTTGCCTATTGGGAGCTAGGAGAATTATAGTACATCTAAAATAAATTGGAATGTAATGGGGAAGAGCCAGATCTGGTAGGAAGTTGATTACTGTCCTGGCCTTGTGAATTTTGAAGTAACAATAGGATGACAAAAAGTAGAAATGTCCAATAAGTAGCTGGAGATGTAGAAGTGGAGCTTCAGCCATTCATCAGACATTCACTGAGCATCTACTATATGCCAGGTACTTTATTTGAAAATGAAGTATGAGGAGCCATTAAGGTGAGAGAAGTTCATAATACCAGAGAGAATATGTGGAAGTGAAGGCCCTCATGAGACAGGCAACACAGGTTGTAGGGCAAGGAAGAGAAGTTTTAAGACGCATGAGGAGGAGGATGAGAAAATGTGATGAGATACAGAGGAAGTAAACTGGGGGTAATTCATTATTTAACTGTCATCAGGAAATCTAAATTGGAAGGATTCCATTTGGTACCAGAATTCGGTATATGGAGCTATCCTTGTTGTTGTTGTTGTTAGGTGCTGTCTAGTCATGTCCAACTCATAGTGACCCTCATAGAGTTTTCAATGGCTGATTGTTTTGGTTTTGCCTCAAGAGTGGATTGCTGCGTTCTTCTCCCATTTTTGCAGTGCTGGGAATCGAACACAGTACCTCAAAGACTGCAGGGTGGTGCTCTACCAACTGAGCTAAGTCCCAGCCCCTCATTATGTCACTTACTCCTTCCTAAAGGACTAATCAGATTTGCAATTTGAGGTAGAAAGAGGTGGGAATCATTGCCTTGAATTGATGAACCCAAACCATCATCCTTGTTGAGTGGTTGACCAAGAGACATTGAATATGCTAATGATAATGGCAGAAGCAACCCACTCCCAAAAATCAGTCCGCCATTGAAAGCCCTATGAATAGCAGAGAAGCACTAACAATAGTGTTTCGCCTGTTGTATTTAGGGTTGCTATGAATTGAAGACCGACTCAATGGCACCTTACAACAACAATAGCAGAAGACCAGCTGGAACAAAACACTCAAAGCCAACTATTAGCTTGGAGAGGTGGGAGTAGTTGGAAAGTTTGAAGCAAGGGGTCAGGGAGTGTAAAGGAGAGTGAATAGGAATTATGCATGGTAGGACATGTGACTTGAACAGTAAGGAGGGTCAAGAAATGGCACTAGAGTATAATGGTTCATCATGTACCTCCTTTGCTTGAGTCATAGAAAATGAGAGACTGTATTTTAGCTGGTACTTAAGAACCCCTGAACATTGTGATACTGCATTTTTTATTCTCCCTTTCGTTTATTCAATGACCTTGCACAAATCATGTACAAAATTAGGAATAATAAAAGCTGCATTTCCTTTGCTTCAATAAGAGGCTATTATAACGAATTAACTGTCATCTCTGGAGTATATTTTGAGCTCCTTTGGGCAGTTCCTACTGCAAAACAATGCTAGTCTAATCACATGCAAACACTGTCATTATCTTCTCTCCCTCCTGCTTGATAACCCACATTTTTTATTGAAACCCAATCCCATCCACCCCACTGCCCCCAATCAGATTCAAAGCCCTCTGCTTAGCTTTCCATACTTTGTTATTTGTCTCCTTTTTGTAGATCTAAACTTAGTTCTCACTACTTTGCAACAAGAAATCCTTTTTCTCTGCTGTGTCAGTTAGAATAGTCACTGATTGGCTATTTCCTACCTGATTTTTAAGATCCAATCTTACTTCCTCCGTGAACTTTCTCTGAATGTAACAGGCTATAAGAATCTCTTCCATTTCCAAGTGCTTATTATGTCTGTTGTCAGCAGCAGACAGTCCTTGATTTATGTACTGCTTTAAATTTTCTCTAAATATGTATGTTATACATATCTCCAAAACTAGGTTATAAATTTCTTGAAGGCAAAGACCATGCATTTTATTTTTTTTAATACCATTTCCTATGAATAACACATAGAAATGTTGGCTAATGAATGTACTGTAGACTACACTTTTCCTTTCGTCTTTTTTTTTTTTTTTTGCAGTTGAACCCCGGGCCTTGCGCTTGCGTGCTTTGCAAGTGCTGGACCACTGAGCTGCACCCCCAGCCCATTTTTTTTTCTTTTTGAGACAGGCTCTCGCTAAGTTACGCAGACTGCCTCTGGTCTTGAACTTGCGATCCTCCTGCCTCTGCCTCCTGAGCTGCTGGGATTATAGGCATGTGTCACCATGCCCGGGTCTCCTTTCTCTTTCTTTAAATATGTTGTGTTATGCTTAAATCCTATGAATCCTGAAGACTAATTTATATGTATACAATATAGGCTTTCTTTTTGGGGGGAGGGAGGCGGGAGATAGGGTACCACTGTGTACCCTTGGCTGGCTTTGAACTCAAGATCCTCCTGCCTCAGTTTCCCAAGCATGTGCCACCACACCCAGTTTACAATATAGATTTTCTGTACTTATTAAAATTATTTTAATACATTATACATAATATGTCTAGCATAATATCCTTGTGAACTAGTCAGCTGCCACATACTGGGGCTCTCATTCCCTTGCCTTCAAAGGCCTTTGAGAGAAAAAAACAGCCTCATTGCTTTCCTAGTAACCAGACCTGATTTCAGCAAGCTTGTGTCTTTGAGAGAAATAGCCTTTTTTCCCCTCATCTTCTCCTTTTCTTTTTTCTTTTTTTTTCTTTGGAGTACTAGGGGTTGAACCCAGGGCCTCACACTTGCATGCTTTGCAAGTGCTGTACCACTGAGCTGCACCCCCAATACAATTTTTTGCTTTGTGAGACAGGGTGTCACTAAATTCCGCAGACTGCCTCTGGTCTCAAACTTGCCATGGTCCTGCCTCTGCCTCCCCAGTTGCCGAGGTTACAGGCATGCGCCACCGCACCCTGCTCATCTTCTTTTCATTTCCTTTTAGTTGTAGTTTCCATTGGCTCCTTAGGATTCTTTCTCTGGTGATTAGGACCAACTTAACATTTGTTCCTTCCCTCTGTCTTCTCCCATCCCCCTAAACAAATTTTTAGAACTTTTATTTCCTTGTCCCCACTGTGACATATGAATCTGATGATATCATTCATATTTACATGTTTTTCACTAATAGCTGTGTGAACTCTTCTATGATGTTTATATTTTGTAGGGAATAATGCCTTAAAGAAGTGAAAATCTAATAGTAGAATTTCTGCCATCTTGATAATAGCTTTTGACTGAGTTGTGTCTTCTAAAAGAGTGGTGCTTTAACTGGTTTTATTTGTTGCTAGAAAAGGGAGTTAAGAGAACAGATCTTAACACTAATATTTGGTAGGATGCAACAAACTCCTTTTCTTCTGTTTCCTTTTTTGTCTTTTTTGAATTTTGTTTGTTTGTGTTTTGAGACAGGATCTTGTTATGTAACCCAGGCTGGTCTAGAGCTCAAGATCCTCCGGCCTCAGCCTCCTGAGTGCTGGGATTACAGGCGAGCTCCCAGCTAACACCCTCCATTTCTTTCTCCTTATTAAGACTCAAAGACTTTCCACCACAGGTACATATAAAACAATGTCTTTGGACGAATACTATGAAATAAATAACTAACTTTCTCTTTTCTTTTTTTCTTTTTTCTTTTTTTAACTTTTTAATTTTTTTATTTGCATATAATAGATTTCATAATGGCATTTTCATACAATTCTATTGTGTACTTTGCTCTTTTTTACCCCTTCTTGTTTCTCCCTCTCTTCCTAATTCATTTCTTCCTTCCTTCCCTCTTTCCTTCCTTCCTTCTTTCCTTCTTCCCTTCCTTCCTTTCTTTCTGTGGTGCTAAGGGTGGAACCCAGGGCCTCCAACATGCTAGGCAAGTGCTCTACCAGTGAGCTAAACCCCAACCCCTCATTTTAAAACAAACAAAATTCAATGAAATTTCAATCCCATCTTAAGCATATCTCTCCCTTGCTCACCTGCCATTTCGACTAAGTTGTTATATGGGAGAGACCACATCTTTAAGTTAATGTTTATAGAAATCAAATATGTATTAAAGATATTAACTAATCCTCTCAACAGTCTTATGAAGAAGAAAGAGTGGTTGTATAAGAAAATGCCTTCAAAATTGAATTTAAAAATAAGACTGTCAGCATGTTGCTGGCAGACTCTACCCATAATCCTCTTTATTGTGCCTCTCTAAAACTTCTTTATGACTCAAGCAAATCACCTGGTGTATATGTTTAGAAAAATCGGGAAACCTATGCACAGAGCAGATCCCATCCTTCCCTATTACTGTCTGTCTCTCACACCACCCCTTATCAACATATCCATACTGGGGATGGAGCTACAGGATGCTGCCCAGAACTCTCCATCAACCTTTTCTGGACTTGTTCCAGTATTATTCTGACAGCAGTCTGCTGGCCTTTCTTTTCCTTCATTTATTATAAGATCATGGATTTGAACAATTCATGTCCAAAGTATCAGATTAGCTATTAGTATAGCATAGCTTTGGATAGTCTGGCAAAATTAGAACAAAATTGTGATTCATACTTTCTGAGCCTCAGAGTAAACAAAATTGTCAGCAGTTTAAATGAAAGAGATGAAAATATTCTGATTAGCTGGGCTTGGTGGCATACACCATAATCCCAGCGACTAGGAAGTATCACAGAAGTTCGAGGCCAGATGCAGCCTGCATAACTTAGCAAGCCTTGTCTCAAAATTTAAAAAAATGTACAAAGGTGCTAGGATGCAGCCAAGTGGTATACCACTTGCAAAGTACATGCCATGCCCTGGGTTCAACCCCTGAATACCTCAAAAAATTCTGTTTATCATTTGTGTGTACATGTGTGTGCATGCATGCACTAAGTATGGAACCCAGGGCCTTGCACTTACATGCACTCTACCACTGAGCCACACTCCCTGCCCATAATTATCAAGTGTTCACTTTTCCCCTTTTTTGGTCACGCATCTTCAGAAATGTGTTGTTGAGAAATTCAAGGCATTGTGTTTTTGTATTTTTCTCATGAGAAATATTTGCAGAAAAACTTTCCAACCTATCTTTGTGATGCTTGTAACAGAGATTATGTGTTGGTGGTATTTTCCCCTTTTTCCTGCTCACCTGTTAAAGAAAAACTGGGGAACAATTTTGTAAAAAAAAAAAAAAAACCCTATTCATTTACTCAAAGGACTGAAAAATGTTGGGTTCAAATCAACCCTCATTGGTTTATTTCAGTTTGTTTATTACAGAACAATAGGGTATCTAGCCAAAGAGTAGCAGTTGCTTTAAGTTATAGAAACAGCACCCTAGTATCAACTTAATGAAGTTTTACTGGATTTGAAATCCATATGACACTAGATGTGTTAGGGCATTTCAAAGCATACTAGTCAATGACTCTACCAGATTTCAATAGTGCCTGGTAACATAATCCTAGGAGTGAATCTTTGGCAAGTGGAGGAAATACTTCAAGGTCATCTAGGAGCATCCAGGTTTTCCTTTGAAAATACCAAAGTTACTCTGTTACTCAGAGTTACTTTATTAGTGTATTTTTCCCTCTCCCCAGATTTTCCTTGAACCATTGGCTTTGGGGCACATCACTTTACAGTATGGATAGTAAGTCTGGCTTAACTATTTGATGCAATATAGTATAAATAACAGAGTAGTGGGGGATGGGGAAAGGATGGGCAAGATAGACAATCAGATAGAGTATAAGTTGTTATTAATGTGAAAAAATTTGGAGGAGCTGAGCTAATAGCAACCATACAGTGAAAATTTCTTCTCCGAGTTTCTGCCTTATCATCATTGCTACCCACTAGAGCTGGGAAAGTTTCTGGACTCCCTGTTCTCAATTTCCTGCTGCCTGCCCTAACTTTAAGCAGAAGCACAAAAGAAACCAATCAGCAAAGCATGCACACATGCTCCCAAGTATGGTGCTAGAAAACGGAACTTTGACCTCATGTGGTTAAAGAGACTATAGTCAGTGTGTAGAACAGCCTCAGGGAAAGAAACATTTCAAATGTATGCATTTTAATGCTCCTGACCCCATGGGAAGAACAGTTAGCAAACTCACTAATTAGGATCCTATTTGCTTCTCCAGTTTTAGTTCAAAACCTTTGTTTGAACTTAGGTCCGAGCTGGTCAGTAAAAATATATTGTTCTTTCCCAAGTTGGATGGTGATGACCCAGCTTCATTGTTTTTGTACATTTAGTCTTTCTGAAACCACTGGGACTGACTTAAGCTAGTATGTTATTGGCAGCAGAGTTTGGAAAGCTTGTTTTGAATAAGGTATAGGACTCAGTGCTTGGCTTTTGAGATACAAAAGGTATAAAAGTGTTTCTGACTTCAAGAAGTTTATACTGTAACTTTAATGACTAGTGCCCTACACATTTAGAACTGTTACAGTGCACATTAAAACCAGTGAATCTCAAACGAGGGAGAATATGATATAAAATCATGCAAAGGAAGACTGGACTTAAGAAAGGAAACTATCATTTGTAGAATACCTTTACTGGGCACTTATGTTTTGCCACTGTAGTCTACTGCTTCCAAGCAGGGCAGCCTTCAACAGACCCTTAAATGAACCAAATGGAAGAAAAGGCACCAAGAGGCACACGCAAGTTTCCTTTTATACCAGAAGTTTGACATAGATGCTTATTGGTATGAACCATGGTTTTTGGCCAGCTTGTGAAAGGCCTGGAATGCCTGAAACTCTTATTCTTTACTTAATGTATAGTAAAGAGTTTTTCAGCAAGATAATGAAATGATGGAAGTGATGTTTGTTTGTTTTGGAAGATTGCATTATTGTTGTTAGGTGCCAGCAAGTTGGGTCCAACTCATGGTGACCCTCATGGGGTTTTCAATGATTGATTGTTTTGGGATTGCCCCATCCTTCTCCCATTTTGGCAGTGCTGGGGATTGAACCTGGGACCTCAGAGACTGCAGAGTGGTGCTCTACCAACTGAGCTAAATCCCAGCCCCGAAGATTGTATAAAGCCTCCAAGAACCTTATAGGCTAGTTTAGAGGTAGGGCAAGGCTGGAGGCTTAGTTGATAAGGGTTTGATCTAGGGCAGTGATGGTCAAACTTGAGCCTGCCTAAGAACCACCTGCAGAGCTTGTTAAAACAGAGACTGCTAGGCCTCATCCCTAGGGGTTTTGATTTTGAGGTTCAAGGGTGGAGTCCGTGAATTTGCATTTCTAATGAATACCTCCCTCCCCACTGGTTTGGGGACCAATCTGAGTCTCATTCAAAGAAGGTTATAATATAGCAATACCTAATATTTTTGGCACCACGGACTCCGTATTCATGGGTGACAATTTTTCCACGAACTGGAAGAGGGTGTGGGAATGGTTTCTAAAGGTTTCAAGCAATGAGGAACGCCTGTAAATACAGGTGAAACTTCACTTGCTTACAGACTCACCTCCTGCTGTGTGGCTGGGGTGGTGGTTGAGGATGCTTGCTATAACAGACCTTGGTGATTAACTGAATATGAGAAAAAGAGAACAGGGTAGGATAAAGAGCCAAAGATAAGGCTGAGTTTGGAAGAAAATGAATGTAATTTTTATAAATGTTAAATTTGAAGTGCTGACCACATATCCAAGCCGAAGAAATTAGTAACTCTTGTTTAGAAGGCTTGTTAGGTTCCTTTCGAGACAGGTCCAACTCATATGGACCCTCATAGGGTTTGCAATGGCTGATTGTCTCTTGGGATTGTTTTCAGGAGTGGATTGCCACATCCTTCTCCCATTTGTGCTGTGCTGGGGATCGAATTTGGGTCCTCGCAAAGGACAGAGCAGAGCTCTACCAACTGAGGAAGGGCTGGAGTTTGACTCAATTGGTAGAGGGCTGCTCTGTGCTCTCTGAGGCCCTCAGTTGATCCCCAGCGCCACAAAAATAGGAGAAGGATGTGGCAATTCACTCCCAAAGCAATCCTGAAACAATCAGCCATTGAAAACTCTGTGAGGGTCGCTCTGAGTTAGACTCTGACTCAGCAGTACCTAACAACAACAAAACTGTTGAGTAGAGAAGAGGGAGACTGGAGAATCCTGTGTGGAAATAACAGGATTTCCAAGTATTCTTCCAAGAATCTGAACAAATCTGTGTGTCAAGTTCTACAGCTTCCAAAATCTCACTGTCACAATTTCTTGTTAATCAAGGTAGATTTGTAACTTGAAAAATGTTCATTCTCATTATTTATTGATTATTGACCCATGTGTGCTGTAAGTGCTTCCTTTTTTATTTAATGATTTAATATCTTAATATTATTTTGTATTTTTGAACTTTTCTATCTGGGTAAGCCCCTTAGATGACAAATGCTTACAAATAGAAACTTTGTGCAGAATTCTGTTACTGTGTTCAGTGTGGTTAGGTGTTTATTACAGTAGACAGCTCAGTAAATGCTCTTACCTTCAAATGCAAACACTTATTGAAAACTTGAAATCTAGTTGGTTGCTGTAGTACGCTCCTAAAACCCCAGAGACTCAAGAGGCGAGGCAGGAAGATCTTGAGTTCAAGGCCAGAGGTAGCCTGCATGACTTAATGAGACCCTGTCTCAAGATAAAAAAAAAAAATTAAAAAGGGATCTTAGGGTGCAGCTCAGTGTTAGAGCACTTATAAAGTGTGTGAGGCTCGGAGTTCAGCTCCCCAGTACTACAAGACACAAAAAGTAAAAAGGCGGCTGGGAGGGCTTCCCTAGCATGCATAAGGCCCTTGATTCAGTACGCAGTACAGAAAGAAAAAAAGAAAAGAACTTAAAATCTATTCATGCATACAGTTGCAAAAATACAACTTGGCTAAAATGAAGTAAAATGTCAGTATCATAAATGCCAATAAATGGCAATATTTCCCCAAAGCTAGAGATATTTAAGACCTTTTCCAATTTTGATATATCTCACCAGTTTTCATTATTCAGAATCCCTTTCCCTCCCCATTTCCCCCCAACCCACCTTACCCCACATGACCAAACAAACTAGACATATTACCTTTGGGCTGCTATTATATAAAAAATACTCATTCACAATTATGACATTTCCAAGTCAACTTGTGATTATATATGTAAATTCCTGGAAGGAAGAGGAAGTTAATTCTGAATCATTAAGGAAATATCAAACCACGTCCGAAAAGGCCTCTCTGCTCTAAAACATTCCCTATACCTGTCAGGTTAATATATTAACGTTTGCCAACAGGTATCATGTAGGAAAACTCAGAGTTTAGTTCAAACAAAGGATTAGAACTGGAAGAGAAGCAAATATTTAATGAGTTTGCTAACACCAAACAATGTGAGTAAACTTGATTACCCACCTTATTTACCAGCTTTGTACTTTTCAACTTTTAAAATGAACACAGAGGCAACAAAAATGAATCCATCCTTCAGAATCAGAGATTTGCCACCAATAAGAATATCCAAGGGGCTGGGGTTTAGCTCACTTGGTACAGTGCTTACTCCATGCACTCTGAGGCCCTGGGTTCAATCCCAAGCACTACAAAAATTGGAGAAGGACCTGGCAGTCCACTCCCGAAATAATCCAGAAAAATAATCAGCAACTGAAAACTTTTGGATAGCAGAGAAGCACTGACATAGTGCCAGGCATGGCACAGTGTCTGGGAGTGTTTCGTTCTGTTGTACATAGGGTCACTATGAGTCAGACCCAACTCAAGGGGACCTAACAATATCAACACAAAAGGATATCCAAAGCATGTACAGAAATGTCCTCTTAAAATATTTAAGCCATGTTTACTTGTCATTAGAATAAATCCTTAAGATCTCTAGGTGACTTGTTTCCCCTTTAGGGAATAAAAATTGTTTAGATGTAAAAATTCATAGATGTTATCTCATCCTTTTGGAGAAGTTGTTTGTTTTGCAGGATACTTATTCTTGGACTGATTTTCCACAAATGAGAAATGGTTGATTCTGTTTTTATTGGTGAAAATGATAGATGAATGGATGGACAGATGGCTGTGTGTACATATGTGCACACAATGTGTGTTTCACATGAAGTATAATTTGCATTTGAAAACATTTTAAACCTATTCAAAAAGCTAACACTCAGCATTTGCCTGCAGAGTATCAACCATACTAATTGTAGATATAACTATTTTTTAAAACTAGACAAATGAATTTCAAAATAAAATGGGTAAAAGCATGATCACTAAGTTAAAGAAGCAGGAAAATATGATTTGACAATGTCATTTATGAAGGTCTGCATATAAAAAGAAGTCAGTAAAATTTATGTAAACATTATGGATTCATTAAAAATTATGGTATTCATGGAGTTGCTAAATACTTTTGTTATATGAGAAATAAACAATAAGTATGCAGAATACTTCATTTAAGATATTTACACTAAGGTAAAAATATGTACTATGTACCTATATCTAAATGTCTAATAAGGTTATCAGGATTTTATATTTTGCACTTTTCTTGTGAAACATGACTACACTTTTATCATGACTAGTTCTTTCTGCCTTTGATATTTAAACTCCTGTTATTCTTGAAGAAATTGAACTCACAGCAGTCTATTCCATACAGGGTACAGTTCATGGGAAATGACTTAATGAAATTCAATACCAGGGTTAAGCAGTTTTAGTGAATTAGAATTGAATTGAACATTATGTAGGATTATATTATCAAGATTTCCAATGCTCTGTTAATTTCTCACATAGAATAATCTGAAGAGAATCATTGCATCAAAGGAACTGCCTTTGATAAATACAAATCTGTTTACCTGTTAGTAAAATCAGAGCTCATGGTCAGTATTTCAATGACTTCTAATTAACAGAAACTTGCCATCACTGTCTAAGGCTCTAAACTCTTATTTGAAGCTAAATTTCTTACAGATACTTCACACTGTAGATTCTAAGGTGATAGGGAGTGGAGGGAACCAGGCATTTGAGTCTGTTTTAGTGACAAACAAAATCTTGTACCTAGAGAGCTGCTTTTTCTTTTAACTATTTATCTCTTTATGAAAAATGGTGACTGTCACTGAAAGATCTTTTTTACTCTGTCACAAGCCTCCCAAAGGGCACATAAAATGAAAATGTGGGATTCAAGTAGTTAAATAATGAATCAATTTTGAGGTTTTAACATAGGTGACACCTCCATGGTCGACTTTTTGGACTGTGATTTCTGGTAATGGCAAGTGAAAAAAAAACTATTACCGCTGTTGCTATGGATCTTCTATCTGCTGAGGTTCAGGCATCGTTTTTTGGAGGTTGCGGCGTAAACCCTGCTTAGGGAAGGTAGAATTTCATAATACCAGAGGATTACCGCTGCCTCATGAGCAAACAGAAAATGTAGGTGAGGGAAAAGGTGTTGGACTCTGGAAGAACATAAAGACAGTATTTCCAAGTAAGGGGAAAAGTCTTTTGCTTTACAGGTTGAGAATTCTTTCTATATTTTTTTAGAATGGGAAATTTTTCTACTTTCTGCAGAGAGGAGAAAAAGGTAACAGAAAAGGAAATTGGGGAGGTAATAGTAATTCATTTCTTGTTGCTTATGACTTCTGTGATGAAAGTTATATTTATATAATTAATTTGTTGTGGCAAGAAAATGTCTATAAAGCCTTTTTGGTTAGAGAAAGCTTGTGAAAGATCAGGGAGAAGAGCCAATGACATGGGGATGTGATTTCAGCTGCTTTTCAATTTAAGATGTGTAATTTTGGTAGTATGTGTATTGGCCCAATAAATTGTTTCTAGACACTTAGAGTCATTTGGGGTGGCCTTTTTTCCCTCTGTAGCTAAAGGAATATTTTTCATTAGCATGGAAAAAATGCCAGAATACCACTGGATTTTATTTGACTATTTGGGACTGCTATTTATCATTGTTACTTTTCCAGTAGGTTCTGGCATTAAAGGTCTCCCCCGGGGAATGATTAAAATAGTTCTTTGGAGTATTTCAAGGCTGTGTAGCATCTCAGATTTACTTTAAAATAAGTTTTCCCAGTGACTTTTTAGCACCATTTGATTTGTATTTCGGCTGAGAGAATTCTAAGGAACAGTAGTCAAATTATCTTTTTCTAAGAACACTTATCAATACTAAAGCCTGTATTGTTTCTATTACTGGCAAACTCTCCCTCAGTTTAAAAGGTATAAATGTCCTCATACCTTAGAAGAAATAAAACAGAACCTACTGCTTTCTGCCCAGGGATTGCAGCCCTGTCCTCAAATTCCAGGATAGAAACAGCTCTATCAACTTATGTGCTGGGTTCTGAGTTAATGTGTATAACAAGAAGCATTTTAATTTGATTACCCTGGTGTGTATTTTTTGATGACAGTATGACATGCAATTATAGAGTAAGGAGTAATTCTTGTTTAGAGATAAGGGACAGTTTTAGACTAAAAAGAAAAAAAACACCTCTGTTAGCTGAAAAGGTATGTTCATTGTGAAAGAATAATCTTATTTAATATAGCAAGTATTTCCCAAGCTTGAGTATTTATTTTTTTTCCTGGCAGGGTACTAAATCATTTTCTCCTACCTGCTAGGATGAAGAATGTAGTATATTATATTTCATTATACTGGGAAATAGTGCTCTAAAGTGAGGTGATTGCATAGATAACCCTTTAGTTGTGAATTTGGGGGATCTTGCTTAGGAATTAGGACTGGCTTATTATTTGCAAATCTAGGACACAACCACTTATATATCAAAGGGGTTGGGTAATCATTGCACATCTCAAATTAGATATAATTCATTTTGTATGGAGGCAATTAATGTGTAATTACTTTTTGACTATGTGTAATTAATTTTCTACTAAGAGGTAGTAAGTCTATAATGTTTGCCTTATGCTTGGGACAAAAGGAAAGTTGCTTGAAATTTTAGATTTTTAAGTTCTCCCTGGTAAATATTTTTGAATGCCTATATTTTTGAAGAAATCATCCACCTTCTTTCAGTAGTGTTTTTGCAGCTTTGTTAATTTAATGCAGCCTTTCTCAACTAGGGCTCTTCATCTAAACCATAAAACAGAAAAAATGATTTGATTTATTCTTTTCCTAGTTCCCCTAAGAAGGACATATAACTAAAACCAGTTCTATTTGCACTAAAAAGCAGTTCGTTTATTACATGCAATAGATTCCTGAGGGCAACAGTTGGCATGCTGTTGCCAAGGACCAAATTCTGCCTGTAGCCTGTTTGTGTGTGGTCTGCCAGCTTAAAATAATAATAATAATAATAATAATAATAATCATCATCATCATCATCATCATCATCATCATCATCATCATCCTATTATTATTATTTGCTATGTAGAGATGGAACCTAGGACCTTGCACATGCTAAGCAAGCCCTTTCCCACTGAGCTACCTCGTCAGCCCAGCTAAAACTACTTTTTTATGATTTTAAAGAATTATTTTTCAAAAGAAGAATATGTGACACTTAAAGTCTACAGAGCGTACCTGACTCACAAAGCCTAAAATATTTATTATCTGACCCTTTACAGAAAAGTTTCCCAACTCTACCTTAGGACCTTGACCCCACTAAGCATTGCTCAGCTAAAGAAAGGAAGGGTTTTAAAGTATTTTCACTGAGGTCAGGAATATAGTAGGAAAGTAGAAAAATTTTTCTCTTTACTAAGACAACTGATTTGTATATTGTTCCCATTATTATAATGCTGAATTCAAGGAAAACCCTCAGATGATAGTAAACACCGGGATATATTGTTGTTTGCTTTTGTTTTTAATTTTTAATGATTGAGTTATATGGAAAATTGTATTGGTAATGACAATGAATGATAATTTGTGTATGCCTTTTTGTATGGAGACATTTAAAAAAAATTTTTTTGGTTGTACTTGAGGGTTGAACCTAGGGCCTGGCACATATTTTGCAAGCCCTCTACCACTGAATTGCACCCTCAGCTCATTTTTTACTTTTTATTTAGAGACAGGGTCTTGCTAAGTTACACAGATTGCCTCTGGTCTCGAACTTGTGATCCTCCTGCCTCAGCCTCCCAAGTTACCATGATTACAGCCATGCCACCATGCCTGGCTCCATTTTAATATTTTTTTTTCAATTTCTACAGGAAAAATAAAAGTGGGTAAATTTTATAAAAGGATCCAAGGGAGGGCAGGAGAGAGCATTAATTGCTTTTACCAGTATTTTAAACTGCTGGAAAGTGAATAACGAATGTGTCAGATATAAGCACATTTGTTTTCCCCTTGTACAGGGTGTCATTAAAATTAACGTCTCAGGTAGCTTGTCAGCAATAAGGAGAATAGTACTTAATCAAAAAATGCATTACAATTATTAGATCATAGCATATGAAATCATGCTGTACCAAATGCCACTTAACTACTTGATTTAGTGGGGGAGGCGTTATCAGCCATAAAACATGTATTAGTAAATCATAAAATGATCAAGACCACTAAGCATTATTTGTAACTTGCTGCTGATTTCCTTTCTCTCCACATTTAGTTAACCATGAAGTTCTATGAGCATTTTTTCCCAGACAGTGTCAGACATCAGCCCTTCTTTTATCATGCTATTCTGGCCTTTGTCACTAAGGAGACTCAAGGCTGTGTGCAGACATGATGGAGTTATCTGAAACACAGCATTTATTTTTTCACTCATCTGCTGACATCTCTCAGTGGCTCCCTACTAGCCTGACTAGAAATTCTGAGGAAAGACGAGTCAAGCCATGCTGCAGAGATGGTCAGGAAAGGCATTGCTTGGTAGCCCAGCTGGCTTTAAGACTGGGTATGAAGGGGAAGGAAAGAAAGGGAGGGAAAGATATTAGGCAAGGCAAGAAAGAGCAAAGGAAGTTCTAAGGTCATATTTTTCAAAATATTTAAGTCCTTTTGAGGTGGGCAGTGAGGATTTCTTTGGTGAATGGTACTTTCTCTCTGGTTAGGGCTGTAAAATGATAGGGTACAGGTCAGCCCAAGTTGTAGATCACAGATCTTTTGGGGTAGATACTGCACAAAGTATTTTAATTACTTTGAATCAGTCATCAGGTTTCTTTTGGTGATCGCAATTCAAGAACTAATTAAGGAGCTTTGTCATTTGTGTCTGTCCTGAGGTTACTTGTTTTATCATTGCCCTCCTCATCCCACACCCAGCTAGAAACTTATCATAAAATCAAAAAAGCCAATGTTTTATAAGGGTCACATCCAGCTCCAAAATCATATTTGACATTCCTAAATAGACTATATAGCATTTTTGAAGGTAAAGAAATGTGATTTTTACATGTATGCAAACTTGGTACTGGATGTTGATTATACTAATTGGAGAATTACAATTTTATTAAGTTGATTGCTAAATAGACAAGTACTATAAGTTTCAACTAATAAAATGGCTTGTATCTACACTGGTATAGGTTAGCCATATTTGTGCAGAAACATGGAAACAGCTTCATATTTATGATAGTTGCCAAAAAATTAAATAATTCCATTCATGTTATTAGATGGCTCGTAATTCCATAACATTTTCCCCTTTATTTGAACATGTAATTTGTCAAACATTTAAATTGTGTGTTGATAATATACACATATTTTAGCAGCATCAGCAAGATCAATCAATGGGTGTAAACACTGCCATACCTGTAGGGACAAAGATTAGGATATTCAAAATGCTATGGACAACCAGGACAAGGAGAGGTGTGGTGGGATGGAGATACATTTGAAAAATTTCAGCTCAGGAAATGTTGAGGAACTTCCAGAGGAGATTAATTCACAATAAAATTAGGAGAATTTTCTAAGTTGCAATTCTTTGGTAAAATGGAACATTTAGGGCTTTAAAAAAAGAATAGCATTTCTTGTGCAAAGGAAAGGAAATATCAATAATAAGATCATCATCAGTACAAGATGCTGGAATCCAGCTAGCCCTGGCTTATTAATGTAAACTGCCTTCTTATATTAGTTAGGTGTACCATTTACCCAGTGCAGCACTAACCTTTGTGTTCATTTGTACTAGTTCTTCTAAGGTTAAGTTTTCAGGTATAATTATTTTACACATATACACACAAGCACCATTTAACTTGGCTTCTGAGCGCATTCTTATTTATCAATGAGCTATTTAAAGAAGGGTATAAAATAATAATAAGTATTCTTTTTGCCCTGCACACATACATACACACAGAAATACACAGTCTGATGGTATTTTTCACTTTGGGGAACTAAAAGTGGATTGTCAATCATATTAGAGTTTGCTAGAATCTCCCCTCGGCTCCACTCTTAGTGCTTGCCAAGATTAAAATCATTTGCTATTGATGCCATCATGCCATCAGTATCACTTTCTTCCGATCATAAAATGTTAAAGCCAGCAGAACCCAAGAGAGCATTTTCCTTTGTCCTAAGATTTCATTGGGTAACTCCTTGCAAATACTATTTGATTAAATTCGTTCAGAGTATAGATTTGATTAAGGAGGAAAATGTTGGAGGGAAATTATCCTGCAGCTACTTTCTCATTAAGAATGAAAAGGTAAGTCTGTATAAAATTCCACTTTTTCAATCAGTGTTAATTTTCTAAAAGAACTCATGGTGTTAATAATTTAGTGCTGTGCTTATAAGCTTCAAACCTATTGATTTTAATTGGAGTTGCACATCCAAAGGGAAGATAGGCAGTGAGCAAATCAATTTTGTTTTAATCCAATGCATTTTAATAAGTGTGCTAAAGATTCACCATAACATTACCCATGATAGTTCGATATTTGCTATAATGGGCTACTGCCTTAGATTCTAACCATAGGTGCTTATTTCTGCAAGTCCTAGAATCACATCCTTTTATTTTACCTCTAATATGGATAGCATAAATGAGCCTCTCATGTCCATCACTCTAAAGTGCTCTGGTGGGTTTGATTAAATAATGGCCTGAATAAATTAGGATACCTGTTTTACCATTTATATATTAACAGAATCTTTCTCTTGCTTTCATTGTTTAGCCCTTTCCCCCTTTCTGAATGAATATTTTATAGTTAGGGCTTATTATTAATCCCAGGCCATATTTATGTAACATCCTGTCTAGTCAGTAATAATCCCTCTAATTTTAACATTAATGCTCAGAGTTAAACCTGAGCTCTGGTTGAGTTGTATATTACTATATATGTGTAGCCCAACTAAATTCAAAGAGGTACACAGCAGAGTGATAATGCAAATTGTGGCTCTTGGAGGCTTCAAATATTTACATTAGAGTATGATATCCATGATGGCCCCAGGACATGCAGTAGTCATGTGCTTTGGTTAATTATGATTGCGAAAGTGCTTTCAGAATGAGATTTGCATATACCACTGGTGGGGATCCTTGTGCTTTGTGTATACTACCAACTTGCCTTTGGATATAGCTTCATATTATCTCAAAAACTACTCTATAGCAACCTAGTAAACTGCAATTGAAAGGTTAAAACTTAAAGTTTTTGGAAAGCTTTTATTATGTTAATTGCATGTGAGACTAGGGACTGGCTTAAAAGTTCATACCATTTTAACATCCTTTAGCTTATTGAATGTAATCCCTCTTGCACCAAACATCAGAAATCAAATTACAAATGAAAGGATAACCTCATGAGTCTAAAGGTTTCATCCTTGGCAGACCTCTAGGTAAATATTCTGAGAATCTTTGAGGACCACAATGTATAAAATGCTGTACTGGGTACCGTGTGGATACCTGGCACTGAGTAAGACAGAGCCCTATCCTTAATGGGCTTACTGTTGAAATCAGAAGGGTCATGGTAGTGAAAGAGATTGCACACATGAAATGGGTGCTCTAATGGTAATATAAGGCGAGGGCTGAGAAGCCAGAAGATGAAGCAATAGATTCCCCTAGGAGGTTGGAAAGATTTTTATTATTGTTTTAATTAGAGATTCTGGTATATCCAGAGATGGAAGAGAGACAGGATATTATCCATTGAGAAAATTGCATGAATCAAATGTTCAATAGTAAGACAGTTGTCATTGTTAGGTGCAGTCAAGTAGGGTCCATCTGGGGAATGGACTGCCATGTCCTCCTCCCATTTCTGCTGTGCTGCAGATCGAACCTGGGTCCTCATAGAGTGTGGAACAGCACTCTATTGACTGAGTTAAATCCCAGCCCTAAGAAAGAAGAGTCATTTGATAATGGAGGATCAGGCTTAACTTTGTCTGTCTAAGTTCCTACCTGCTGAAGCATTGGATTTGAGATATGGTAAGATATCCCTGGAATTTTCCCTTTGGGCATTTTGCTTTGTTGAACGTTCAAGTTCTACTTATGGTTAAGTGTAACTATGTTACCTTGAAAATACTTCACTTTCTGAATCAACTTACTCCACAATTAAAAGAGAGAAAGAGTAATAGAACCTTAGACCCTATGTCTGTTGAACTCCTGGTCCCCCTTGACTTCCTTGGGGACAGTCACTCATGTGTGTCAGGGCACAGAATGAGGCACAGAGATCAGTAGAGAATAACTCCTTCTCCTGCTGTTTATCTATCCTTGGATTCTAGACCTGCTTCACTCTACTGTTAGAGATGGGACTTGAATACAGTCTGCTAGTGATTCTCAATTTCTTATTGGCACAATGAGGTAGTGTTTACTTTTCATTTCAGCTACCGTGTATTGCTATAGAATTGGCTATGTCACCAATGCCAATTGATCCTTTACCTTATGTTTCAAAACCAGGGTTGGTGACTGCAAGTGACAAAGGAAGGAGAACAAAGGGACCTGGATTCTAATACTTCACAGAATCGCACAGTGTCAACATAGTAAGGAGTTTAAGAGATCATTGAGCCTGCCTGTCTCCCCCATTAGACAGATGGTGAAGCCAACATTTAATTGTGAATTTCTTGTAATTTCCAGGATAAGCAAAATTAAGCCAATTTTGCCTGACCCCTCTGCTCTCTTTACCTCTGCAGAACTTATGAGAAACTAGACCTCCTTTTTCCTTTGGAATGGCTGTAAGGTCAGAGAGAAATGAGCTAAATGATGCAATGGAATTTGCATCCAGCATTTATTGTGATGATAGCCTTGACTTTTGGTTTATTGAGAGAAGAATGTGATTGTTTGCAGGACATTTCCTTCCCCTTACCCATGGATATAATTAAAGGTTTAAGGGAACTTCAGATCCTAGAATTAGTTAAAAAAAAAAAAAAGAGACAAGATTAGTGATTTCCTTTCCTTTAAGAGGTCTTAGATCCAAGGATGATTTACGTGGCTGAACAAAATAATTGGACATTTCTTCTCTCAATTAAAATAATAGGAGTGTAAAGACCTCTGTCTTGGAAATGGAGCTAATACAAGTGCTGCCTGTTATGACTTTGGTTCTTCAGGATTTCTAAGGTGGGATAGGTAAAAATTTCTTCTCATTCTTTCTGTATTTCATCTTTCTTTAGAAAAATGTGATGTAAAGTGACAATAGAATCAAAGAAATGTCTCATTCTTCTTCACTCCATTGTAAGTTGAACAAATATATGTAAAGAACTGCATTCTTCACATCCCAAAACGTGTGCTGTGTGCTTCATTATTCTTCCTTGTGATCAGAGCCTGGGTAAAGAGAAGAATACACATTACGAAGCTGAGGAAACTCTTCTCCTAACCTCTCTTGAGTAGGAGGCATTAAGATGAAGGAGTATTATCCATTATTCTTTTGTTCTTAAAATGAAATAGATAGAAAATTACTAATCAGGAGAAACTCCTCAGACTGCTATGTTATTCATGCAGCTTTGTCAAAACCTTTTGTAATAATTTTAATGAAGTTATCCTTTACTAAAATATTTGCATTCTAAGTATTTTTTTGCTAATGAGATGCATTTAAAATAGGAATAATAAAATAAAGGGATGATGAAAAACACATAAATTTAATTTTATTTCCACATTATGAATACATTTTTCTTCTTGCTATGCACAATATTGCTAAAAGTTTACATGGTTGCTTTATGAGTACAAAACAATACTGTGGAGACCTTTGACTCCATGCTTTGCCACAAAGACCAGGGTTTCACTGCTGGCCTTGTCTATTTCAAAACTGCCTTTTAAGCAGTGAGTCAAGAGAGGGACTCAACTGTGAGTTGATAAAGTACTTTCTGATGGCCACAAGTGGAGCTACAACTGCACATCTGGCTATATTTCATTTATTTCACTGTGCATATGTGAAATCTGGCAATTTGACTGCAACTTTATGTTGCAAAGGCATGTTATAATAACCTTTGAGTGAGACGTAAAAATGTGAGTACACTATAAAAATAGATAAACTAAGAACATTTTCTTTATATACTGTTTAATATTTTGAGCTCTTCAAAATGTGGAAATACCAACGTAAGCGACTAACCTTCTAAAGAAATCTGACCTCAAGCCAAATGCTTTATGTTTACTTTGAAGCATATACAGACATACTTAATCTTTATCTTAGTTCTTATTCTGTCATATGTGAAGTATAGAGAAGCTAAATATTTTACTTCAGAAACATAAATCACAGAGGTCTCTTAAGGATTCCATAAAATTTTATCAGATACTTGTAATATGAACCTGAGGTGGTGCAAAGTAGAGAAATACTCTGCTAACACCACATTCTTCAAGAGTTCAGAAAAATTTATGGGGAGTTTGTTTTATCCTTCTCGTTATTAAAGTAATCTAAGCATTCACGTGGTTGTTTGAACAATTCTAAGTCTACATAAAACCTAGCACAAAATTAACAGTTGATGTTTAATATTATTTTAATTCTCAGATTCATCAATTTGGGGCCCTTTATATGAAGATAACAGAAAACCTTAGTATCAAAGGGTTACTGAAATCTACAATAAATCACTGCTAGAGCTGGAATTGGAGCTGTTGGCTTGCTGACATTGGATCCTTTGGGAATCCTGATATGGAATACCATCACTACTTTGCCTCCCACACTCTAGAGGCTAGCCAATTCCATTTTATTTATTGACATGGAAAAAAAATAGGACAAGTATAGTAACCTTAACAGAAAGTCAAGATACAAATCACTTTTATTTAAGATTCTAATATGAAATATGTGGTAGCTGTAGATGTATATAGGGGCCAATCATTTGCATAGTGGTTCAAAAATCATAAGAAATTACATTATTTGGAACAACATCTCCCTACCATCCACCTCACCCGCCCCCAACTGCCACAGCCTCTGGTAACCACTATTCTATTCTCTAGTTCTGTGAGACCAACTTTTTAAAATTCCACATATGAGCAAGATCATACGCTATTTGTCTTTCTGTCTCTGAGTTATTTCACTTAATACAGTGTCCTCCAGATGCTTCTGGGCTGTGGCAAATGATTGGTGAAAGGTTACAAAACTTCAGTTAGGAGGAATAAGTTCAAGAGATGTATAATACAACATGGTGACTATAGATAATAACAGAATACTGTAGTCTTGAAAACATGCTAAATGTTCTCACTGGAAAATGATAATTTTGAGTCAATACATGTTGATTACCTAGATTTAGTCTTTTCAAAATGTACATATACTTCAAAACTTTATGATAAACATGATAGGTACATCCCATTTTATCAGTCAATTAAAAAATAATTTCTAGAATAATTTTAGAATAAATTAAAAAATAATTTCTGGAAATTGTCCTTTCTAGAATGTTGTTGTTGTTGTTAGGTGTTGTCGAGTCAGTATCGGACTCATAGCGATCCTCAATGGCTGGCTGTTTCGGGATTGCCTTGGGAGTGGATTGCCAGGTCCTTCTCCCACTTTTTGCGGTGCTGGGAATCGAACTCGGGACCTCAGAGACTGTAGCGCAGCGCTCTACCAACTGAGCTAAATCCCAGCCCTTTCTAGAATAGGAAATCCTATTTTAACATTTTCGAATTCTCTTAATGGTCCAACTTCTTTAAATGTTGGGTTATTACAAAGTAGACATTGGACAATTGTGTGATCTGCTTATAATGGAAATAATTTTGGTTTTATAGCAAAAGAGTATCATTTAAGTTAAAACTAAATCCAAGTTATAGCAAAGAAATCTTTAACATAAGAGTCAGGAAATCTGGGTTTAAGTTTGTGCTTTGCCACTAGTTAACTATCTTACATATTTGTAGAGTTTAAAACCTCTCTAGGCTAAAATTTTCTTTGCTGGAAAAGATAGATTTTGGATAAGATGTTTGCTAAGTTCCTGTTTGGAGAAGGACCTGGCAATCCACTCCCAAGGCAATCCCGAAACAGCCATTGAAAACCCTATGAAGGTCGCTATGAGTCGGATACTGACTCGAGGGCACCTAACAACAACAACAACAAGTTCCTGTTTATCTCAAAAATTCTATAATTCTTTTAATTCCAAGGCTCTACGTTCCTTCTTAACCTTTCTCTACTTATACCATTATTTGGCAAAAATGCCCTTACATTTCATAGTTTGTGTTGGGTGATATTAGTTTAAGACATGGCAGGCATACAACAAATGCTTGTTGTTGATGGTAGTGATAAGAAGTTGGGTTGGATGACCTTTGTATGCCCTTTTGCTCTAAAAGCCTGACTGAGGGAGGAATCAGTTGTATTTGGATGACATCTAGCACTAGAAAAAGATGGTGTCCTGTGGTCTTGACCTTAGCAGTGGTGAGAAATGTATCTTTTGATTTTAAATCTTTTTCTGGCCATATCTTGATTAGGAAACACCAGACAAACTTTTTAGTCAGTATTCATAGAGAAAATGAAAAATTTTTAACAAAGCTGATCACAGTAGAATAAGAATTTAATTTGAAGCTCACGGAACCAGTAGAGAATGATTTTTATTTATGGTGTATGCATTCTCCTTTTTAGATGGTAGGTAATAGTATATACATGAGAGTAATCAGAAAGGCATTTCATCTCCAGCTTAGGAGTACAAATCTGAACAATTTAAAGCATACGCTACCTAGGCGTATATTCAATTATTAGTACATTGTTAAGCTTAAGTTTTTAGTTACTCTTTGTGATTGCCATCAAAGTGCATCAGGTACATTAGCACTGAGCTGCACTCTCTGTGTTCATGGCATGTCACTCCCCATGTTTCTACTTGAGAATTTGAAGGGGGTAAGAGGTCTTTCTTTCTTGATATCATTATTACATTCCTTATTCATCATTTCCCATAATATCCCTCCTCATCAGAGAATTGCTGATTGACCTGCATACAGGCTATCCTTTGTAAAGTACAAAAGTTATATCTAAGAGCATTCATAGTATAGGGTGCTTCATTAAGATAGGGAAGCAAATGTAAAACATGAGTTCAGCATGGCTCAGTTTGGCTCTTTGTTCTTGTAGATTATTTTATAACACCTGAGCTCAACCCTTCCTGGTCAAATACTCTGAGAAACCTCTCTTCTCTTCTTTAAACTTAATGTGATTTCACTCTGATTCTCAGACAGAAGATCTTACTTAGCTACCTCATATTCAAAGAAATTGATATCCTTGATTCATTCCCACCTTTGACTTTCAAGATCTCTAGTCTACTAGAACTCCAAGTCCAATTCGAATTCTGTCAAAAATTTTCCTGTTTCTTCTGGCCACCTTTTCCTTATGCCCCTCTTTAATAATTTGGACCCATCGTTTATTGCTAACTAGATTTAAACTTTTACTCTTCATAAATATTGGCTTGGCTTTTAACCTCAAAACTCTGTCTTCAATCACATCTTAACCTATTATATATTCTATAGGCTATACATAGACTATATTGGGTGACAGCAATGTTTAAGAATACTTACATAGAGCTGGGCACAGTAATGTAGGCCTGTAACCCCAGCAACATGGAAGGTGGAGGCAAGAGGATCGAAAGCTTGAGACCAGAGGCAGTCTGCATAATTTAGTGAGACCCTGTCTCAAAAAGTAAAAAACTGGGCTGGGGGTGCAGCTCAGTGGTACAGCAC